>VZQC01004878.1:1775066-1874633 GCA_009823505.1 Rhizomys pruinosus | reverse complement strand
GCTTCAAATATTCTCTGAAGTGTTGGTTTTCTGGACCTGTATTCTTTCATCTTGTTTATGTCATGGAAGGTTTTTCTCTCTCCTTCAATTATAATCGACATTTTTGCTGGGTATAGTAACCTGGGTTGGCATCTATTGTCCTTAAACACTGGGAATGCTTTGCTCCAGGTTCTTTTTGCTTTCATAGTTTGCATTGAGAAGTCAGTTGTAATTCTGATAGGTTTTCCCTTATAGCTCACTTGTTGTTTTTCTCTTGTGGCTTTAAGTATTTTGTCTTTGGTTTGGGTGTCTAGCATTTTAACTATAATGTGGCGTGGAGAATTTCTTTTCTGATCTTGTCTATTTGGAGTTCTATGTGCTTCTTGTATTTATATTGGTTTGTCTTTTTTAGTTTAGGGAAGTTTTCATCTATTATTCTGTTGAAGATCTGATCAATACCATTCTCTTGGGATTCTTCTCCTTCCTCTATTCCTATGATGTGGAGGTTTGATCTTTTCATAGTGTCCCACAGTTCCTGGTTGTTCCATTTTTGTGTATTTAAAAATTTTTCATAATCTTTCCTTGAGGTTTTTAGTTGTTGTTCTGTGTTATCTTCCAGGTCTCATATTCTTTGTTCTGCTTCCTCCATTCTACTTCTGAGGCTTTTTCCATTCCTTTCCTCTTGATTGGATGAGTGTTTGATTTCCTTTTTCATTTCCTCTTCTGATTTCTTTAGTATTTCTACTTCTTTTTGGAGCTTCTCAATCTCTTCCTGTAGTTCTTCGCTTCGCTGGTTGGTTTCCTTATCTTTTTCAGCATGGGATCTTTTCAATGTTTCTACTTCCTTCCGGAGTTTGTCATTCTCTCTCTCTACATCCTTCTTGAGTTCTTCATTCTCATTTCTTAGTTCTTTGATTTGCTCTTTATAATCTTGTAGTTCTTTAAATATGTTCCCAATTGTGTTTCTGATATCTGTGTCCTGGGCCATCCCCAGGGGGATCACACTGTAGGAATCTTCCATAAGGTTGGTAGAGCTTGGTGCAGGATTATCCTGCCCCTTTCCAGTGTTGTGTCTTCTTTGTGTTCCTGCCATATGGGCTTCTCCTTGCCTGTATTCCAATGTGAGTCCTAAATGCCTCTTCACTGTGTTAAAGGCTTGCTTTGCTTGCCTCCTTCAGATGCCTTCGTAATCCCAGTTAGTGGGGGTGGGTGGGTGCTCTTTAGCCCGAGCCCTGGTACCTGCACTTCAGCTGGTCTCATGAGATCTCAGGTCTCAAGACTCACACAACCCTACCTTTTATACCAGCTAGGAGGATAACTCCGTCCCCACAGCCACAAAAGCTAATTAAGCCAAAGACAACTGGATTAACGGATTAACTAGATTAAGTCAATGAATAATCAGCCTTGCTGAAGCACCCTGCTCCTACCTACCTTCCTGTGCTTCAGCTGGTCTCAGGAGATCTCTATATATGTATTTTTAAATAATCATTTGTTTGAACCCTTTTCTGTTTATCATTGGATAACTTGTGTAAAACAGATATTTCAGAAATTAACCTTTGGCAGATATGTGGTTTGAAATTTTTCTTTTGTTCTGTAGTTTTCTTCTTCGTTTGGTTTTCTTTTATTATACAGACTTTTTTGACTTTCATCTAACTACTAATATATTATCTTCATGTATAGTGACCCTTATGCAATAGTAAGAGTTAATATTCTCTTGCTATTTAATACAGTGCTCTGTTAATAGATCTATATCAGGTCCATTTGGTTTTCATACTTGGTTTTCTTCCACATTATTTATTCATTTGTGAGAGTTATCTGAATTTCCATAATATAATTTTGTTATTATCTCTTTCATCACTCAGTTACCTACATAGTTTCTCTGTATATCTGTGTCCCAGTGATGCAGGGGTTTTTAGTGTAATGGGACTATCCAGGTGTGTTTAATACAATTACTTGTAATTCTGGACCCTCACAGTCAGTAAAGATTCCCCTAGGACAGTGGCTACCAAGTTTATTGTCTCATGCTAATGAAGATTAAAGACACTCATGGGTGTATGCAAATGGAATCAAGCTTTATGAAGGAAAATTTGAGAAAAATGAGAAATTAAGGAAAAATAAGAAATCAAAAGAAAGTGATAGAAATTTCTAAGAGCAAGAGGGGTTCCCAAGAGAGAAAAATCCATTTTACTTTATTGTCTAGGGTTTTGGTAGACACTGGACAAAGACTAAAACAATTGCCATGATATTAGTTATTTTTCTTAATTACAACTGGCCATGCTAACTGAGGACACAGAGGCTCTCTAACATCTACCTGACCCAACAAGGCAGAAGATCATAATCTCTGTACATGCAGACCACCCAGTTAATGGTGTTGAAACCCCCATGCCCTTTGTTGTCTTTGACACCAGTTTCGTCATTTGACAGCTTTGATTGTCTGCTAGCTATTGGTCCCTGGTGATGCTACCTTTGACCTTGTTGGTGTCTTGAGAGTTCTATGAATTAAAATAAGTGCTTATGTCCCCATGGTTTTCTTAGTTAACTTTATGTTTGCAGAATAGTCTGAAGTCTCTTTCCTGAAATAGGTGGAGGCTTTCTTCGAAGCTATCTTTACTTAGTCTATTAAAATTAGCTGCATTAGAAGCAATATGAAAGACAATAGTGCCTTATGCATGTTCTTTGGGAGCTTTGGGGGTCAGCCCACCTGCCAACACTGGCTCTGAGCTCTGTGCTTTTTATTTTTATAAGCAACTTATTCTCTTTCTCATCTGTTTCCTTTCCTTGTAACACAGATAAGGTAATTTCCACAGAGCAGGGTGTTATTGAGATGTTGTGATCTTGTATTACATATCAAGTCTTACTTATATTCTTAAAGCATCAGTGGAGGGTTTCAGCCATCTGAGCTTGGAGCATAAAACATACCCATGAGTGGAACTGAAGCCACGCTTCCTCACCTTCTGACTTGGAGACTATGATCTCAATCTTATGCCTATCACTGTCCTAGTTTCATCTGGCAGGAAACATGGGTAGGTACTAGAACATACTTGTCTTTCCCCCTACGCATCTCATGTCCATCTGCTAGCTACTCAGCTCTGATCTCTAAGGTTCCTGACTTGACCATTTGACTCTAATGTTATTTTTAATCCGACTGTTCATTTTTACTGAAACATACACATGAGCAATTTGCAGTTTTCTCTTTGGGAACTTTGCCCTTACTAGCTGAAGAGCTAACTCCTGCACTAAGCAGTTGGGTGTCAATATTTTAATAATTCTTTTATCTTCTTAATAAATTGGCCCACTTTATCTCCTTTTATAATTTTTAGAAAAATTCTATTTTCTCTAAGTATGGTTACGTCAACTATGCTTTTGTTATTATTTGCATAGAATATCTTCTTCCATTTTAAATCTATGTTGAGGTCCATTGGGGTTCATTCCAGCTCTTTTCTATTGTGAAGAGAGATGCAATAAACATAGTTGTACACGTATCTTTGCCTTAGAATGAGTCTTGTGGGTATATACCCAAGAGTGGTATGACTGGGTCAGGTGGTAGGCTCATTTTGAGTCTTTTTTTTTTTTTTGCTTTTGGAATAATATAATATATAAATTATATATATATATACTATATACTATATATATCAAGATTATCAAATCTAGACCTGTGTCCCCAACCCTATCACCCCACCCCACCAGAGCTCATGTATTCTGCCAAACATGCTTTTCATCTCTTTCTCAGTCTTTCTCAAAATTCTCCATGTGGAAGTTGACTGTTTTGAGCAGATGTTCACTGTTTCAGTCAGTCCTTTGATGCAGTCCTTTCTGTTGTTGTTGTTGTTGTTGATGCTGTTGTTGTTTCCAATATGCATCACTCCCAACTACTTGGACAAAATACAGCTGGGTGATTGGCACTAGCATCCACAGATGAGGCATACCATTTTGAGTGTTTTAAGGGTTCTCCAAACTGCTTTCCATAATGGTTGTAGGAGTTTACACATCCAAGCAATGGATGAGTGTTCCCCTTTCCCCACAGCCCCTTCAGCATTTGGCATCTTTCATTTTTTATCTTTTTTTAAATCTTTTTATCTTAGAGTGAGATGGTGTCTGAGAGTGATTTTAATTTGCATTTCCTTAATTATTAATGATGTTGAACACTTTTTAAGATGTTTCTCAGCCATCTTTACTTCCTCACTGGTGAAGTCTCTGTTCAGCTCATTACACCATCTTTTGAGTAGGTCATTTGTTTTCTTCTTTGTTTTTTGAGTAGTCTATATATTCTGGATGTTAATACTCTGTCAGATATATCACTAGTGAAGATTTCCTCCCACTCTGTGGGTTTTCTCTTCACTTCCTTGATTGTTTCACTGAACAGAAGCTTTTGAGTTGGATGAGGTCCCATTTGTCAACTGTTGACCTTATTTCCTGTGCAGCTGCTTTCTGATTTAGAAAGTCTTTTCCTATGCCTATGTCTTGTAGGATGTTCCCAACTTTTTCTTCTATCACCTTCTGGGTTTCAGGTTTCACGTTGAGATCTTTGATCCACTTGGAGCTGATTTTTGTACAGGGTGAGAGTAGGGGTTTAATTTTGTTCTACGAATGGTGATCCAGTTTTGCCAACACCATCTGCTAAAGATGCTATCCTTCCTCCATTGAGGGTTTTTTTTTTTTCACCTTTGTCAAATATGAAGTGGTTGAAATTGTGTGAGCTCAAGTTTGGATTTTCAATTTTGTTCCATTGGTCAAGGGTCTGTCTTTGTGCCAGTACCAGGCTGTCTTTATGACTATTGCCCTGTAATATAGTCTAAAGTCTGGTAAACCAATCCCTCCTGTATTGCACTTTTCACTCAGGGTTACTTTAGCTATTTGGGGTTTTTTTGTGTGTGTTTTTCCATAGAAATTTAAGGATTTTTTTTCAAAGTCTGTGAAGAAACTCATGAGGATTTTGATTGTGATTGCATTAAATCTATATATCAATTTTAGTGAAATGGACATTTTTACTATATTAATTTTCTCCATCCATGAGCATGGGAGGTCTTTCCATCTTTTGATGTCATTTTCAATCTCCTTTTTCAGGGGTTTAAAATTTTTGTTGTAGAGATCTTTGGTATCTTTACCAAAGGTAAAGGTTAGGTTTGTTCCCAGATATTTTCTTTTTTTGAGGCTACTATGAGTGTCTTCTTAAACTCCTCTCCTCTTGTTTATTATTGGTGTAAAGAAAGGCTATTATTGCACAAAGCTTCAATAAAAATTGGCTTTGAAAAACAAAAAGAAAGGCTACTGATTTTTCTAGGTTAATTTTGTATCCAACTATACTGAAACTCTTAGTCATTTCTAGGAGTTTTCTGGTAGAATTTTTAGCATACTTTAGGTAAACTATCATATCATCTGCAAAAAGGAATAGTTTAACTTCATCTTTTCCAATTAGTACTCCTTTAATTTCCTTCTCTTGTCTTATTGCCCTAGCAAGTGTGTCAAGCACTATGTTGAAGAGGAGTGGCAATAAGGGGCAGCTTTTCCAGGTTACTGCCTTTATGGGGAATGCTTCCAGTTTTTCTCTATTTAGTATGATATTGGCAGTGGGTTTGCTATATATGGCTTTGATCATGTTGAGGAATGTTCCTATCAGTCCAATTCCCTCTAGAACTTTAAACATGAAGGGATCCTGTATCTTGTCAAAGGCTTTTTATGCATCAATTGAGATGATTGTGTGGTTTTTGTCTTTCAGTCCATTTATGTGTTTTATGATATTTATTGATTTACATATGTTGAACCATCCCTGCATCTCTGGCATGAATCCAACTTGATCATGATGGATAATCTTTTTTATGTGGGTCTGTATGCAATTTGCAAGTATTTTGTTTAGAATTTTTGCATCTATGATCATTAACGAGATGAAGCTATAGCTTTTTGGGGGGGAGTTGTATCTTTGCCTGGTTTGGGTATTAGAGTGATGCTAGCTTCATAGAAGGAATTTGGGAGAATTCCCTCTGTTTCTATCCTTCTGAACAGTTTGAGTAGTACTGATTGAAAGCCCTCTTTAAGTGTTTTATAGAATTTTGCTGTGAAACCATCTGGGCCTGGGCTTTTTTTAGCTGGGAGTTTTTTTTATTACATCTTTAATTTTCTCAAAATATTATGGGTCTGTTTAAACTGTCAATCTCTTCTTGGTTAAGCTTTGGTAAATCTCAGGATTTCAGATTTTCATCCATTTCTCTTAGGTTTTCAAACTTTAGTACTTCAAAAACCTATACTCTGAGTATAGGTTTTTGAAGTATTCTCAAATGATTGTCTGGATCATTTCTTTGTCTGTTATGATGTTTCCCCTTTCATCATGAATACTATTGATTTGGAGTTGCTTGCTCTTTTTTTTTGGTTAGCTGGGCTAGAGGTCTGTCTATTTTGTTTATCTTTTCAAAGAACCAGCTTTTGGATTCACTGATTTTTTGTATTTTTTTTGTTTCTATTTCATTGATTTCTGCTCTGATTTTTGTTATTTCTTCCTGCCTGTTGGGTTAAGGGTTCATTTGTTGTTGTCTCTCAAGTGTTTTTAGCTGTAGTGTTAGATCATTTATTTGTTCCCTTTATGTTTTTTTAATGTGGGCACTTAGTGCTATAAATTTCCCTCTCAAGACTGTTGTGTTGTATTGTCTTCTTCATTCAGTTCCAAGAATAATTTTATTTCACTTTATTTCTTCTCTGACCCATTCATTATTCAGTATTGTGTTGTTTAGTCTCCATGTGTTCTTGTAGCTAGTTGGGCTTATTCTGGTGTTCATATTTAGCTTTACTGCACTGTGGTCTGATAGAATGCATGAAATTATTTCAATACTTTTGTATTTGTTGAGATTTCTTTTGTGTCCTAGTATGTGGTCGATTTTGGAGAATGTTCCATGAGGTGGTGAGTAGAAAGTATATTCTCTGGTATTTGGGAGGAATGTTCTGTAAATGTCTGTAAGGTCCATTTGATATATTGTATTGTTCAGTACTGATGTCTCTCTGTTTATTTTTTGTCCTGTTGATCTATCCAAGGGGCTCAGTGGAGTATTGAAGTCCCCCACTATTACTGTGCTGGGATTAATCTGTGTCTTGAGGTCCTGCAGAGTAGTCTTTGTAAAATTAGGTGCACGAGAGTTTAGTGCTTAAACATTTAAGATTGTGAGGTCTTCCTGGTTAATTGTTCCTTTGATAAGGACATAATGGCCCTCTTTGCCTCTTCTGATTAATTTTCCTCTAAGGTCTATTTTCTCCTAAATTAGAATAGCCATTCCTGCTTGTTTCTTCATACCATTTGCTTGGAATATTTTTTCCATCCTTTCACTCTAAGTTGGTGTCCGTCCTTGAGGGTGAGATAGGTTTCTTATAGACAGCATATAGATGCATTCTGTTTACTAATCAATTCTCCCAGGCTATGTCTTTTGATTGGGGAGTTTAGACCATTAATATTTAAGATTATTATTGGGAGATGTGTGTTGCTTCCTTTCACCTTATTTTTTGTTTGCATTCTTGGTCTGGGTTTGTATTTACTCTGCTATTCTTTTGTTAATTTCTCTCTTTAATTACTGCTTTCCTCTGTTCTTTGGATTGCTTCGAGGGTTTTCTGAAGTGTTGACTTCTAGACATGTATTCTTTTATCTTGTTTATGTCATGAAAGATTTTTCTTTCTCCTTCAACAATAATTGACATTTTGTTCTGGGTATAGTAGTCTGGGTAGGCATCTAAAGTCATTTAGCACTGGGAATACTTTGGTCCATGTTCTTCTAGCTTTCATAGTTTGCATTGAGAAGTCAGCTGTGATTCTTATGGGTTTCTTATATGTAATACCTCTTGTTCAGTGCATGCTGGTGTTGTGCTGGCCATGAGTCTATGTCTACCCACACCACATGCTGGGCTGAGTCCACCAATTGGTTCTTTCTTTTAAAAATTCATTTAACTGTTTTACTTCTGTTTAATGGACAAATTAATAAATTTGCAACTAAAGTATTATTAATAAGTTAGGATTTACTATAACCAGTTCTTTAATTTGGGGAGGGATATTGAGTTTCTTTAATCTTATTTTCCACTATTACTATCATGGCTGTGACCTTTTTAAAAAGTTATCTACTTTGGGAAGTTTCTCTTTTACTTTATTGTATCCACTGCAATGTTGTTTTAGTTTATGGTTCCCATTGGGCTAATACAACTTTCCATGTAGCTATAATTCCCTGTGTTAAGCTGCTATGGACTAAATTTTGGATGTTCCCAGTACTCAATAGTTTAAGCTTTCTGCCTTGGGTAGAATTGGGAGCTAATAGTGAAAGGAGAGCTGTTCACTTCATGGCTGATCAGCAAACAGAGGGTAAAATGGGCAGTGGCCATGGGTAATATAATCCTAAAGATTCATCCCCAGTGACCATTTTCAGCAGGCCATATGCCCTAAACGTCCTAAGACCTTCCAATATAGTGCCATGAGCTGGAGACCTTGCACTCAGAATTTGAGCTGTAGGAACACTTCATATTGAATCTCTATATAGCATTCCCCATGGAAGTTTTCAACATCCTGATTGGCTATTCAGCTCCAGGATTTCTGTTTGGTTTTCTTTTATGGCTTATACATCTTTGAATTTCTAGTTTTGTTCACTTTTACAATTTTAATTGTTTCCATATATTGTTTTCTTCATGTTATTTTTGCCTCACCTTTAAAAAAAAATCTCCACCTAGCACTTAATCCATCGTAGTTTTCTTCTTCCCTATCCCTATTTATTCATGATTTAATTATTATTACACATTACAGAGTTATTTTATAAAATAATATAGGGCTGGGAAGTGGCTCAAAAGCAGAACTTGCCTAGACTGTATGATGCCCTAGATTTAATCTCCAGAATCATGAGATAAATAGGTGATAAGTAAATAGTAGATAGATAAACAAATAGATAGCTAAATAGATTATATAATACTTGTGTGACAGTGTGAATTCATACAGTTTATTGACTCGATTTTCACCTCAGAAAAATCAAATCCAGAAAAGGAAATATAAATGTCAAAGAGACAATATACAAAATAATCGAAGCAGCATTTGGTTGTTTCATAAAAGGTACATAGACACACCTTATTAGTAATAAGACAATACAACATATGCAACTATATTTTGCAAATGTATATTCAAATGTCCTAATATTTTAACAGATAGATGTAGTAATTCAAAATATGAATCAAAAAATTTTGATCCTTCTTCTTTATTGGGATTTGTTTTACACAAGTTAACCTTTCTTTACAGTCTCAGTTTCCCCATTGAAAGTGTGGATTGGCCAGGTGTGGTGGCTCATGCTTTTAATCCCAGCACTTGGGAGGCAGAGGCAAATGGATCACTCTGAGTTCAAGGCCACCCTGGTCTACATAGTGAACTTCAGGGCTACAGGAAGACCCTGTCTCAAAAAGATAAAAAAAAAAAGAAAGTGTGGATAATACATTTTTTAGATTTGCTATGAATAAAATAAATGAAGATTCAGTTAAAACAATAGAAGCAATGCCTATAAATTAGTAGTTACTCTCTGTAGGATTATGTTGAACTATCTCTAAGATAACTATTAACTCTAACAAAATTCTTTAAATCTTATATCTGATTAGAAATTACTTATATTTACTATTTGCTATTTTGCTATTGCTTTTGCAGATTTATTTTATTTTTATGTATATGTATGTGTGTCTGTCTGTGTGAGTGTATGTCAAGTGTGTGGGGTGCCTTCAGAAACCAGAGAGGGTATCAGAGCCTCTAGAACTGGAATTACAGTAAGATGCTTATCATGGGTGCTGGAAACTGGTCCTCTGGAAGAGCATCAAGTGCTCTTAAGTACAGAGCCAACTCTCCAGCTTCAGCTTCAATTCTAGGCAGTTTATAAGTGGTCTCTTAGATTTACTTTTCTAGACAAATGCTTATATATTTTATTCATGGGACTTATAGATATATTATTTAAATTGCCTTTGACCGCTTTTGGATAACAAGTTTCTTATATATACAATATTTTTATATATACATATCATATTTATATAATAGATCCTACCTCTACCCTTTCTACACATTTAAATATATAGATTTACATATTATGTCCTATATATAAGAGAAATAATAGATAGATGATAGATAGATAGATAGATAGATAGATAGATAGATAGATATAGATAGATAGATGATAGGCAGACAAAGGGAGAGAGAGGAGGAGATGGCCCGAGCGTGATATACCCTAAGGTTTTTGAAGGTTCTTATCATAAAGCATTCTGATGAATGCCTTTCAGTCTTTGTTAAAGTCTATGAATTGATTGACTTACACCAGTCTAGAGAGCCTCTAGCATTAAAAAGACAATCTTGATACATGCCTAAGGGAAATAAGAATAAATGGCCTCATATTAAAAAGATATTAAATTTATATATTTTAACAGAGTGATGACTATAGAGGTATTAATTATGCAATCATCTGTAATATTGTGTTTGAACATTTTCATATTAAATAAACTATGCATCCAAAGATAGAAAGCCTGATTTGAAAACAGTTGACTTTATGTTTGGATTACAAATCACAAACTATGCTTAGTTAATTTTCTATTAAATCTTAATTGTATATTATCATTTAAGGGGTATTTATACTTTCTTTATGGCAGAGTGATATTTATTGTGCATTCAATTATTTTTGTGGCCCATGTTCTCAGATATATGTACTATCAGAAATATACATAATTCTTCACATTTTGTCCATGTTTAGTTTTAGTTGAATGTGCATTATCGTATCAAATGTCATAGTTTTTTTGTGATTTTTCTGGTGGCTCTGGTCATGTTGAATTTTAATACTTCATTCACTTACTAGTGTGATATCACTTGCATACCTAATGAACATGGTCATTGAGGTTATTGATTGAGCTTTTAAATAGAATGAAGTGCAGGAATAATTATGATGGAAAGTCAATTGTTATGCCATTCCAGGTTAGCATAACCCATTGATATCAATTCTTTGCATATTCACTAGTAATATCTACCCACCTTAATACATATATATGACCCATTATGTCAACTCAGGCGAGTGTGGTGCATCTATCATCCAAAGCATCATCAAATGCCTCACCGTGAGATGCTCGACATTTCCTGAAACTGTAGTCGGAGCTCAGTTTGCCATAGAAGTTTAGCAGTCCTGTAAAATTACTTACGAATTAATGCAGTCCCCTGAGAAGAGACTCTGAATAATCTCAGTTCTTGTTCTCAATTTTTTTTTCAAAAATTTTTTTAATTAATTTTATTTATTTCTGTATGTGTATGAATGTACTGTCTGCATGCAGGTCTGTGCACCCGTGTCGTGCAATGCCGCGGAGGTCAGAAGAGGGTCTCGGATTCCCCTGGAACTGGAGTTCTCCTGGAATTGGAGTCTCAGACGGTTCTCGGCCGCCATGTGGGTGCTGGGGATCGAACCCGGGTCCTCTGTAAGAGCGGTCGGCGCTCTTAACCGCTAGGCCATCTCTCCAGCCCATCTTGTTCTCAATTTTAAGCAAAGAAACTAGCCCTTATGATTATATGGTGATCACTGGGTGTAGCTTTGAAATATAAATACACTTGGAAAAAAGCATTTAATTTTCCACTTTGAGTTTTCTATTTTATTTTATGTGACAATCAAGTGACTGGTTACATTCACCATAACTTTACCAGAAATGGAAATCAGTAGATAAGTAATAAGATAGAGGTCATGTTGATAGCTCGAGTGATGCCGTTCTGGAGGTATTATGAAATCATTGTGTATTAGCCGAAGAGCTGAGGGGTCTGAGGAATTGCCATAACTCTATGGAGAGACTTAGTTTGTGTTTGGCTTCTTTCTGGTCCCATTTCTACCCCCTGTTTTATGATTTAACAATTATTAAAGACTCAGAGTGTGATTTTTTTTCACACATGCTATGTAACTTAGGTGCTTTCAAATGACCCTGAAGGGAAAATACGAAAAGCAAAATATTAGTCACTGGTTTACACAAATGAAGATGCTTTTTACAGTCTCAATCCACAGTTAAACATTCTAAAACCAATAATGAAAACAAACCCAAAAAGAAAATTGGTAAAAATTAAACAGGCATGATCAATTTGAATGATTATTAAGATGATTTTTTTTATCCAAAAGATTATTTGTGGAGGTGGAGAAAAGGCACAGGGGTTAAGAGTGTGTACTGCTCTTCCAGAAAAACTGGGTTTGGTTCTCAGCACTCAGGTCTGGGCTCGGAAGCTGTAACTCAAACTCCATGGGAGCCAATGTCTCTGACTTCTGCTTCTGGATTCATATCCAGATACCCATGCACAGATGCATACACATAATTACAAGTAATAAAAAGAAAATCTTTGAAAAATAAGTTAATTTTATAACTTAATTTTAGAAAATAACAAGTCTTCTAATAAACTAGGCTACTGTCTAACTGAATTAATACCAAAGTAATCAAAATTTTTATGGGAAAGATCACATTTGAGAAGAAGCCAAAATAATATTAGGATTAATTCAAAGAAATAGACAAAAAAAGTTAAGCATGTTTATAAAAGTCAGATCTTTTATGAATGAGAAACTTGTCTTGATGGACAGTAAGGCAGATAATTAATATCACAAAGTTCAATTACCAAAAGACCAAGGACAGCTCCTGATATATGGACTAATCAACAAGTAATAAACTAAGCCTTGTAAATCAATGGAAAAGAGTTATAGTTAAATGACATTAAACAAATTTATGTTACATGGCAAAAGGTAAAATTTCATCGTTAGTACCCGATGTATATATCTCCAGGTACTCAGATTTTTGAGAGACCCAATATGATTATGAGTGTCCACATTAAGAAAAATATGCACTGTTACAAGTACAAAATTTGCTGTGAAAGTTATGGAATGTTAGTTATGAAATACCAATTTAGGATAAAAATATCCCAGCATATTTTGCACTTCAAAAGCCTTGTGGATTGCACAAATATGAAGTCTGAAAAGATGTATGTTAATTAAATAACTGTATGATATTTAAATTCAATAATTGTATGACATTTCTAGAATATTTTTCTACATATATGCTTTGGCTATGTAATTTGGGTATTTTGTAAAAGCGGTCCAATTTTTTATGGATAATTAAAACAATATTTTTAGATTTTTCAAGTCATTGTTGACAATGTTTTGGCAATTTTTAGGATTACTACCAATTTTAGGAAAACTTCTAGCAAAATTCTTTTCATATGTGATCTATAAGATTTAGAGAGTTTCTCACAAGGAAATTTCTGGTTTCACACATTTCCAAACTTCTGCTCCTGCATTCACCACATGCTTTCAGCATTGGTGAACATATTTATAGTACTTTAGAAACTACTTGTGCATCTTAATGTGGAAACATCAGGAATTTCACAGGAGGATGAAATTCCTGGAAATTCCTCCATCAATAGTGCTTACTACACAAGGAAGTAGTGCTGATGAACCATGGAAAAGAATTTGACAGAATCCAAAGTAAGTTCCAATGCAATTTCCTCAAAATACCAGCAGCCACTACAATGTCACAAGGGGAAATATAATAGACGGAATGTGTGATAAAAGGGAAATTGTAATGAAAAGAGATAGAGATATTAACCAAATGCTGTTAAAGTATTTCACTTTTGAAATTTTAACAAAAATGTCTAACCATATGAATATAAGTAGATGTTGATCAATTTGTTTTATGCAAATCCACACCTGATTATCTCCACCTCATAATTCAAGAACCTGGAACTAGAAAGGTTAAATAACTGGTTTATTGTTAAAGAGCTGAGCTTGGAAAGCCCAGGTTAATGACTCCAAAGCAGTGATCTAAAATAACCATCCATACTGTGATAAAAGATTAAAAAAAAAACATTATTTGGGGCTGGAGAGATGGCCTAGCTGTTAACAGCACTGACTGCTCTTGCAGAGGACCTGCTCTTGCAGAGGACCCACTCTGAAATAGGACCCAGGTTCCATCCCTAGCACCCATGTGGCGGCTGAGAACCATCTTTAACTCCAGTTCCAGGGGAATCCAACACCCTTTTCTGACCTCCGTGGCATTGCACGATATGGGTGCACAAACCTACAGGCAGACACATTCATACAGATACAAAAATAATAAAATAAAATAAAATAAATTTAAAAAAACATTATTTGTAGTATATGGAAAGCTATTTTCAATAAACGCAAATCAACATATTGCACCTGAAAATGGACAATTTAATGAAGAGAAAGCAATGGTCAATCCATTTAAAAATGTACAGTATGCTTTAAAAATCAAAATTTAAAGTACCTTGTAAATGATAGTATAGGTATACATCTGCTTCTGAAAACATATATTTATATAAGTTTTCAGAATTTATTTATCTATTTGGCAAAAGGTATTAACAGCCTTAGAGATGTGCATCCTGTTTCATGCAGAAATCCAGTTCCAGAAAAATAGTCTGAAATAAATACACACACAAATTTACACACAAAAATTGTTACACTGTTTAGAGGGAAGACAGAAACAGGATATAGGCAATGGTTAAGTGATTTACAGGATGATGACGTAGAAAATGAATAAGTCACTAAATCGCATTTATATTATTTCCTTAATATATAGAAATACAGAATACCAAATGAAAAATAAAAGCTGTATTTAACATGAACCATATCACACAATGTCAGTCACATAAACTCACATACATGTGCACACAAACACACAAGAGGCATTTAAGCAGAGCTATGGCTGTACTAGCACAAATTGGGATTAAAGTTTTGGAAATAACATTGTACCATTTTTACTTAAACTGAAAATGCAAATTTACAGATAATTGCTTTCATTCATAATCTACCAAATGGAACATTTGTCCTTATGGTTTTGCTTCTTGTTAGCAAGTTCAGAAACTGACGAGGGTGTGTCTACACGGTGGGGCTGAAAGCCTACATTGTTAGAGTACTATTCAATGCAGCTCAGTTCCTGATGTCAGCACTATTCTTGCTTCCCCGCCTCTGTTGCTGTTATCTGTCTGGTGGTCTCCCAGAGGTAACCGTGCTTCACTGCAAGGCTGTATTAGTGAAGCCCCTGGGCTCTTATGTGAGGAAAAGCACTATATAAATGCAAAATAGTCTATTTTATTCATGCTGTCATATAAATAGAGACCTGCTTTATGCTAGCAGTTATTCAAGGAAACTGGTTATTCTTAATATCAAGCTTCTCATTCTTGGGGCCTCCATAATCTACTGGGCAAGATTATTTTCTATACCAGGACCACAGCTACCTTTGTGTTTATAGAACAGTCATCAGAAAACAGGCTCTGCAGACAGCCTCACTAGAAGTCACATTAGGCTCTATCTGTTCACTTCCTTCATTATTCGAATAGGTGAAACTTAGTAAAACATGCCAATATGGCCCTATGGTTCTCTATGACTGAAGATATCTTGCCAGTGAAGTCATTGTTGGAGTTCATAGGCTTTATAGTTAAAAAAAAGCTAAGCCAATTATTGATTGTTTTTCGCCCTTGGCACCTTATACAGTATTTTATAACATTATGAGATCTTGTCCTTAGGGAGAAGACTTCTAGGTCAGTTCTAGCTCAATTCCTCCAAGTCTTGTGTCTGAAGTCTGTGGTTTCTTCACTAACAGGATTGGATCTTCAAGTTCTTGGAGAAAACTAAGGGCAATGTTCATGGCCTACATTGCCTTCGGAGTCACTGGGACCACCCCGACTGGAAGGGAAGCTTCGCATGCCTGGCACTGGGGTTTTTGCTTTGAGTCTATAGCTCTTGGGGGAAGCATGATCACCAATGGACATAATTTCATTTACACTATCTGGACGTGTCTATGCACACATATACACATATATGTATATGCATATACATTAAATATGTGTTTTAATAATTCTATATAGTATTGTTAAACATCTTATCTTTCTTTATTCCCCTTCCCTCTGTATTAACTTCCCCCTCCCCAGTTAACATGTTCTCCATATCAATGTTCTTAAAAATTAGTGTGTGGGGCTGGAGAGAAGGCCTAGCAGTTAAGAGCGCCAACCGCTCTTACAGAGGACCCGGGTTTGATCCCCAGCACCCATATGGCGGCCGAGAACCGTCTGAAACTCCAATTCCAGGAGAACTCCAGTTCCAGGGGAATCCGACACCCTCTTCTGACCTCCATGGCATTGCACGACATGGGTGCACAAACCTGCATGCAGACAGTACATTCAGACACATACAGAAATAAAATTAATAAAAATTTTTTTAATTAGTGTGTGATTAAAGCAGAAAGTTTAAACCTGCAGGCCAAATGGCAAGAAAACCCCACATGCCCCTTCCCATCACTGTTTGAAATGATATCCCTCTTCCCAAATCACAGATCAGGCATCAGTAAATTTCAATGTTCTTCTAAATAATATTTTGTTGTCATTCTACGTCTATGGATCTAACCATAGGAGATAGAAGCTTCTCCTTTCCCTCAGCCGTGTTAGAAGGAAAACAATCCCTTTTCCTGTGTTTCTGCCCTACCCGTCCCTAGCTGAGCTTGATGTTATAAAATAAGGAAATAATCCTGTAGCTGGTCAGTACTGAGGACATCTTTTTTTAATTACTTCTTTATTTTTATTTCATTTTTTAACAATAAGTAATAATTTATGAGTATAAGCATCCTTCATGTAAAACCAATTTGCAAGCAGTTGTGCCCAAACACACACAGCCCATGGGTCCCACCATCCAGCTGGGGGTGGTGGTGCTTGTATGTTCAATCAAGTTGATCAGATGAGTGTCTAGTCTATATTGCTGTAGTTTCACCATTCGCCCCAACCGCAGCCCTTACATTCTAGGACATCTTTATTCTAAGTGTTTCTCATCCCATCATCACTCTAGTCTGGAATTCGTCATTTTTCTTTGGCCCATACTCCTTTGCAGTATGGAAAAGCCTATGGAGCCCTTTACAAGGAAAAAAAAAGGAAATTATCTAAAATGAAAAACATAATGCCTAAATTATAGAGGAAACTGTATTGAAATAGTTATCAAATTATGACAAAATGTGGTCTAGACTTGTACCTGCCTCATTAACATATTAACTAACACATAGTGGCCAGGCCTAATAACCCCCCAAAATGTGGTCTAGACCTGTACCTGCCTCGTTAACATATTAATTAACACATAGTGGCCAGGCCTAATAACCCCCCAAAATGTGGTCTAGACCTGTACCTGCCTCGTTAACATATTAACTAACACATAGTGGCCAGGCCTAATAACCCCCCAAAATGTGGTCTAGACCTGTACCTGCCTCATTAACATATTAACTAACACATAGTGGCCAGGCCTAATAACCCCCCAAAATGTGGTCTAGACCTGTACCTGCCTCGTTAACATATTAACTAACACATAGTGGCCAGGCCTAATAACCCCCCAAAATGTGGTCTAGACCTGTACCTGCCTCGTTAACATATTAACTAACACATAGTGGCCAGGCCTAATAACCCCCCAAAATGTGGTCTAGACCTGTACCTGCCTCGTTAACATATTAACTAACACATAGTGGCCAGGCCTAATAACCCCCCAAAATGTGGTCTAGACCTGTACCTGCCTCGTTAACATATTAACTAACACATAGTGGCCAGGCCTAATAACCCCCCAAAATGTGGTCTAGACCTGTACCTGCCTCGTTAACATATTAACTAACACATAGTGGCCAGGCCTAATAACCCCCCAAAATGTGGTCTAGACCTGTACCTGCCTCGTTAACATATTAACTAACACATAGTGGCCAGGCCTAATAACCCCCCAAAATGTGGTCTAGACCTGTACCTGCCTCGTTAACATATTAACTAACACATAGTGGCCAGGCCTAATTACCCCCCAAAATGTGGTCTAGACCTGTACCTGCCTCGTTAACATATTAATTAACACATAGTGGCCAGGTCTAATGACCCCCATGATCTAAAAAGGTGATGACTGTGAGTGTCCTTTCCACACAGATGAAATGGCTGAAATGCACTGTGAGATCTGCAAGATTTCCATTGATGGCAGCCATAGGTCTGCAAATCCTACTGTGATTTCTTCCATATTTTTATAACTGAAGCAAGTGAAAATGAAGGGATTATCTCCATTTTTATTCGGGGCCAAATGAATGCTTCCCTAGAATGCTATACTCTAGAGGCCTGCATTGGACTCCACTTGATCCTGCTACCATGGATTTAGCTAAGTCCAGGTTGCTGTTTTGTCCTGTACCCCTCCACCATTCTCTAGTCAGGCCTGTTCCCCATTGCTTTTAATTTTTTTTAATTTAATTTTTATTTTTGTATGTGTATGAATGTACTGTCTGCATGTAGGTTTGTGCACCTGTGTCGTGCAATGCCACAGAGGTCAGAAGAGGGTCTCGGATTCCCTTGGAATGGGAGTTCTCCTGGAATTGGAGTTACAGACGGTTTTTAGCCACCATGAGGGTGCTGGGGATCGAACCCGGGTCCTCTGCAAGAGCAGTCGGCGCTCTCAACTGCTAGGTCATCTCTCTAGCCCCTCCCCATTGCTTTTAGAGACTAGCTATTTGTCCTTCCTTTATCTTGCTTCAATAGTATTATTTTATTTTATTTTATTTTATTGGTCTTTTTGAGACAGGGTCTCCCTGTAGTCCCAAATGTCCTGGAATTCACTATGTAGACCAGGACGGCCTTGAACTCACAGAGATCAGCCTGCCTCTGCCTCCCAAGCTCCAGGATTAAAGGGATACACCACCACACACAATTTCAATAGTATCTTAAGCAAGCCATAGAGGGTGCCACGTCTTCACAGATGCAGCACTAGAGATGCTGAGTTAGAATGATCGCAAGTGTGAGGCAAGCCTGAGTTATATGGGAGAATATGTCTCAAAAATCTAGGAAAGCTCAAAATTTTAAGTTTAGAGTGGTAAAAAGAAAATGGACTTTATACCAAGGACATATTTTGGGTTTTTTTGTTTGTTTGTTTGTTTGTTTGTTTTTTGGTCTTTTCGAGACAAGGTCTCCCTGTAGCCCCATCTATCCTGGAACTCACTCTGTAGACCAGGCTGGCCTTGAACTCACAAAGATCTGCCTGCCTCTGCCTCCCAAGTGCTAGGATTAAAGGCGTGCGCCACCACGCCTGGCCCAAGGACATATTTTGATGGTAGCAATTTTTTCTAGTACCCAGAGTCTTCACACCAAATATTAACCACAATGATGAATTTAAAGACTAATGCAGTCATATTATCTCTATGTACATATACTGGAAGGGATATTTACATATCCATGCACATATTTATAGCTTTGTATATTTATTGCATTTTCAATGTTTAGTATTTGGAAAAGATCCCAGAGTTCCCATGACTGATAATTTTTCTAGAATGAAAGGTGCCCGAGCGGAGGGACTTCACTTAATTCACTACTTCGCTTAATTCACTAGTTCACTAATGTGAACATTGGATGAACATTTTATCTGGAAAGTTCTGTGTGGTAAAAGTGGGCTTCTGGGGATTCAGGGCTTTATCTAGTCAATGATGACAGTGCACATGTGCCTGTGATGTATATTTTATGGAAGAAAAACCAAACCTTAAGTATCCACCTCAGGAAAACACATGCATATGTATGTACTAAATAACAAAATGATTCTTTCATGATAGAGCCCAAACACAAAAGTTAGAGGCAAGTGGATGCAAGCTAAATACCTGTGCATACCACTGTGAAGGGAGCCTGAGGCCAACTGTGTGAACTGCGTCTGCTGAGCTCTAGTTTTAATTTGGCAGTACTGGGATTGAACCTAGGGCATCATGCAGGTGAGGCATTGTTCACTGAACACTGTAACCTTGCCAGTGGCTGTCCTGTTTTGAGTGATCAACACACACGAAAGAAAGAAAGAAAGAAAGAAAGAAAGAAAGAAAGAAAGAAAGAAAGAAAGAAAGAAAGAAAGAAAGAAAGAAAGAAAGAAAGAAAGAAAATGGACTCCCTTCCTTGCAGCCATCAACTGTCCATAGTTCCTCAGTTTGGGCCAGGGAAGCATGTGTCCTTACTCCATCCACGCTAGTATGTTTTCTGGCTTGATCTTCTGCAGACTATCACAGTTACAGTAAGTCTGGGAGTACAACAGTCTCTCGTGTCCAGAAGACACTTCTTGGAATCAGTATTCCCTGGTCTCTAGGTCCATCTTGCTATCTCTCCACTTCTCCCACAGGATTCCCTGAAAGCTTGAGGGTCCTGTGTGTTTTACATGTCCCACTTATAGTTGGGGACTCCATAGCCACTTATTTATATTTTTTTTTTGGACATTGACCACTACCACACAGTTTCTAAAAAAAAAAAAATGCAGCAGCTCAAGTATATTTTTATATATTATAAGTATATTTTTATATACGTAATCTTTATTTCTTGAAATTTAGCATTTATAATGCCATCCAACACAGAGCACAAACCTGTTACAATCACTTGCTAATCTCCTTTGTAGGACTGATATTCTTAGTTTTACCTTAAGGTGGGGAAGAATCTGTTTGGTTTGAGGCAATAAACCACAACTTGTCTCGAAAGGACCAGTTAATTAAAAGTGTCACAGTAGACAGGGGTTTAACATTTTACAATCAATCATAGGTGCATTTGTTTATCCAATAAAAGTACATTAACACATTAACAATGTGTTTAAAACATACTTTCTTGATCTCATTAACTGGGAAAATAAAATTAAAAAAAAATCTTCAAATGTTAAATCAGCTTCCAGGGGTCTGAAATAAATTGTTCAAATCAAGTTTTCCAAATTTGTCTAAGCATCAGACTGTGTTGATACTCATATTTATAGATTTACCCTTTGTGGAAGGAATTCCCTGAACTAGACCATAGCAGTCAGATGACATGACTCTGAGCATACAATGAGCCAATCCTACTGGTTTTGACCTGACACTTCTATTAATAAGTGTAACTGAAAGATTCTTCTCAATAATTTCATCACACACTAAGATTTCAATTTTACAGAAGTAAAGAGTTTTACATTTAACCCTTCCCCTCTTTTTTTCTCATATAGGGCTTTTCTAACATTCATATTCAACATACAGAGCTTAGTAAGTATGGCTGCTAAAAAAATTTCATTTTGTTTGTTTCAATCAAACTGATCGATTTGGGAGAACTTTCTGTACTTTCATTGTCTCTTCTATTTTTCCCTAAAGCTCAAAGAATAAAACATCCTTCTGTTTTAATTCTTAATTCTCTGTGACTATTACAGTTAACCTTGATTGTCACTGTGTTGTTTGTTGAATTGAAAGGCACAAAGAAGATTAGATAGACTTACTTCTAACTATAGCTAAAAAAATGTTTTCCAGAGACAGATCATAAAGGCTTTAGCCTCTTCGATGTTTTCATCCATTGACAGATTCAAGTTATGACTAGACAATTCAGAGAGGATAGAAGCGGGAAAAGCAGAGCATAGTTGGAAGAAGTGATTCTTTCTGAGAATGCCTTTGAAGAGTTGTCTTGTCCAACAATAAAAATGTCTGGCTAACACACCCCATTCCACCCACATTTCACCTCACCTGCTTTCTTCTTCAGGTGCCACCTCTGGTCTGTGTTAAAGTTGATATTGCTTTTTCTACATTGCTCTCACAGAAATTAAGTTCACTCATAACCACTGAAATTTTGAATCTCAAGCATCTTTAAGTCTTCACCCTATTAATTTTTCCTTGGGATTGGTAGTATTGATCATTTATTTTTAAATATGACATTTCCTGGCATGTGTCTTTAATCCCAGACCCCTGGAGACAGAGGCAGGCAGATCTCTTTGAGATCAAGGCCAGCCTCCTCTCCGTAGTGAGTTGTAGGTGGGCTAGGCCTAGGGAGACCCTGTCAAAAATATTTAAAACAAGAAAAGACCTTGACATTTTCTATCTTTTGTTGTATTGTTTTATGGCCCATAAGAATATTAATTTCATCCTTGTTCTTTCATGTATAATGTCTAGTTACTAAGTCATTTCTAAGTTCCCAAATTATATTTCTAGTCTCAGAAAGAATTCTTTTTTTCCTAAACACTATATGAATGATTTTTGACTAGCCGTTGGAAATCCCAACCTCACTATCTTTAGCCAACCTAAATTCAATTTTCTAAAACATACTATGCAATTAGAACCAGTCAGAAATGAAACTTCCTCTTATGGAATCTATTCTGTATCACTGTATATATACCCTAGTCATGTCTGACTAGGTTATTTATAGTTTTACAGAATTTAATACATTTCATCTATATTCTTTAAGCACCATCATAATTGAGTGCTGATGTTGAATTTGCTGCATGAAGGACTCAACTCCAAGTGCTTTACTTTGCTAAATCCTTAATTTCACCAATTCTATAAAGTAGGTAATAGTACCATTATTATTTTTTTGGCCTTTTTGAGACAGGGTCTCCCTGTAGCCCCAGCTGTCCTGGAACTCACTCTGTAGACCAGGCTGGCATTGAACTCATAGAGATCCTCCTGCCTCTGCCTCCCAAGTGCTAGGATTAAAGGTATGTGTCACCATTCCTGGCCTATTATTTTACAGATGATAATGTGTACAGAAAAAGAGAAATTTTCCCCAAGATTAGTACCTGTAAGTCAAAAAGCCAGAATTCAAACACACAATTTTCTGTTCCAACACTCATTTTCTGATCACCACGTATATGGTTTATCATAATGGTTCCTCTTCAGATTTCTAGGCTTACTGCATCAAAGTCTTCACTATACTTATGTTTTCAGAAAACATCAAACTCTTTGGCCTGTCCCCTTAGATTCCAGAACTTTCTACGAATAAGCTAGTGATACTGTGGATTAAGGGCCTTTCTTCCTCAGGATTCTTAGTGGTTTTGGTATCTTTAGGAGGCAAACAGAACTGCAAATAGAAGCAGTTCACATAGCAAGTGGTTTCAGGAAGAGTGGGTCTCAATTCTTACCTTGGAGAAGTCTCACTTGATGATAGGATAGTAAGATTTTATACCTCAGAGCCTGTCAGTTACGGGATATACACACAGGATATGATGCATAGGACAGTTGTAACTTTCAGGCATCTCTGAGAAAGGTAGTTTCATTAATCCAAGGACAATCAATCATATAATTGCCCCTACTAATAAAATTTTCATTGCTCTTAGATGACTTAAAGTTTTTTTAAAACAAAGTAGAATATAAATGTTTAATAAGTCAGTCATTTGTTCCTGTTTCTATATCAAGACAAAAGTCATAAGGAGTTTTTAATCCGGGGCTTTTTGCAAGCAACAACAATAAAACGGAAACTGATTGAGTAATACCAACCAGCATCTGTTTTGTTTTGACATTCTTTTTTATAACTTTTTGAAATAAAAATGGAAATATTTTTATTTTATTTATTTTAGTATATAATACTTTTATTGACATTTTATGTATTTCAGACATCATTTTTTCAGTTCAATTTAGACATATTCCCCTTCCCCTTCCTCCCACCCCACCTAGTTCATGCATTCTGCCATACATGTCCTGCATATTTCTTCAGTCTTTTTAAAGTTTTTCTCTGCAAAGGTTTGTTGTTTGGGGCAGAATTTAACTATATCAGTCCATTCTTTGACCCAGTCCTTATGTTGTTGTGGTTCCCTCCCAACTGTATTGTTCCAAAGTATGCCTATATACATGTCCTATATGTACCAGAATTATGTCCTCCAGCTGTATGTTAACTCCAATATATGTTTAGGAGTCCACATTTTTTTCCTTTTAATTTCATATTACTCTAAAATATGAATATATACCTTCTGCCCATATACATTAATTATCATGTCTCAAAGTAAGTGGTAAGTTAATTCTAGGTCTCATTAAGAGATTCACATTATGGGGCTGGAGAGATGGTTCAGTGGTTAAGAGCACTGACTGCTCTTGCAGAGGACCCAGGTTCCATTCCGAGCACACACATGGTGGCTAAGAACCGTCTTTGACTCCAGTTCCAAGGGAATCTGACACCCTCTTCTGACCTCTGCAGCATTTCACGACACGAGTGCACCAACCTACATGCAGACAGTACACTCATACACATAAAAATAAATAAATTAATTAATTATTTTTTTAAAAAAGAGATTCACATTATAACATCACAGTTGCTTTCCACTAGAAAGCAATATAACAATAACGTTGCTTACCTTGCCTTTCAATTGGGGGATTTGGTACTAGCATCCATAAATGAGGGAAAACATTCCCCATTTGTTTTTCTAGAACTGCGTTACTTCACTTAGCATAATGGCTTCGAGTTCCATCCATTTACCTCCAAAGTTCATGATGTTATCTTTCTTTACTGCTGCAGAGAACTCCATTGTGTAGATGTGCCACATTTTGTTATCCATTCCTCTGTTGAGGGGCATTGGTGTTCATTCCAGCTCTTTGCTATTATGAAAAGAGCTGCAATAAACATAGATGTGCATGTATCTTTGCAGTAGGATGAGTCTTGTGGGTATATACCCAGGAGTTTCCACAGTGGTTGTATGAGTTTGCATTCCCACCAGCAGTGGATGAGTGTTCCTCTTTCCCCACAACCTCTCTAGCATTTGGTGTCTTTTGTGTTCTTGATCTTAGCCAGTCTTATTGGAGTGAGATGATATCTTAGAGTGGTTTGAATTTGTATTTCCTTAATTATTAAAGATGTTGAACACTTTTAAGAGGTTCTCAGCCATCTTTACTTCCTTACTGGTGAAGTATCTGTTCAGCTCTTTACTTCATCTTTTGAGTGAGTCATTTGTTTTGTTTGTTTTTTTACTTCTTTGTTTTCTGAGTAGTTTATATATTCTGGATGTTAATGCTCTGTCAGATGTATCCCTGGTGAAGATTTCCTCTCACTCTGTGGGTTTTCTCTTCACTTCCTTGATTGTTTCTTTTGCTGTACAGAAGGTCTTGAGTTTGATGAAGTCCCATTTGTCAACTGTTGACCTTATTTCCTGTGTGGCTGTTGTTTGATTTAGAAAGTCTTTTCCCACTCCTATGTTTTGTAGATTGCTACCAACTTTTTCTTCTATCACTATCTTTTCTTCTTTCCTATCTATTAGGTTTCATGTTGAGGTCTTTGATCCATTTGGATTTGATTTTTGTACAGGGTGAGAGGTAGGGATTTTTATGTGCTTTTCCCATGTTGTTTCTTCGTTGTGTCTTTGGCATGTGGATTTGTTTGTTTGTTTGTTTGTTTGTCTTTTTGGATTCTGATGCCTCAACATTGGCTGTGCAGACTACATTCACTAACACTGCACCTGCTAGATAAGCCCAACCACAGCAACCCCAGCTTGAGCTTGATGTGTGTGTTGGGGGGGGGGCTGCTCCTTTGACCCACACACTGGTACCCTCTTGACTTGCTGTGCCTCTGTCTAGGTGCATCCATGCCACAGTGCTCTCTGCAACCCGAGGTGGAAAGTTCTGGGGACAAGTCTAGGGCCCCAAAGCCCCAAGGCAGTTCCACCTTACTGGGGCTCTGTGCTGTGCACCATGCCGTAGTGCTCTCTGGGACCCCCCAGCATCTGTTTTATATCAAGTTAACTCTCCACCTTGTCCAGAAATTATACAAACTATGTCTATGCCTTATGTCTAAAAGTAATCATTCATTCTATCATGTTAATATGATAGAGCTACTCTACTTAGGAAAATGTAAGGCATTCTCAGGAGGATGAGCTGTGGCAGCACTGTATAGCCATCCTCTGTGGATTTTCTTTTATGTTTATTCTGCTCTGCAGTCCCAAAACTCCTTAAATGCCCAATCTGTGTTATATCATAATAATAAACTTGGTGAATAAGGGCGTCTGTCCATGATTACCCAAAATTCAGCCTTTGAAATTCTCCTTTACTCTGTGAATAGAGCTTTGCTTCTCTTTGTTTTTTCTGAACAAGTCTTATGAAGAGTTTAGTTTTGAGAGATTAGATACAATTTTCACCATGTTTAAAATGTAGAACAACCTTACTTTTATATACTGTACAAAAAAGCATTCATGTGTATTTTTCGAAAAAGAAATATTCACAAGTATATCCTCAAAGACTATTTGGTAGATTCAGAAGCAGCCTTGATGATTCATAAAATGATTTAAAATATGGAACACTATGAAGCCATGTGTCTCTGTGTTTGTCTCTCTCTTTCTCTCTCTCTCTCTCTCTCTCTCTCTCTCTCTCTCTCTCTCTCTCATAACATTAAGGAGCAGAAAAGCAAAGTGACAGGTAAAGAGAATATCTTTTCTGAAAATAACATTCTGTACCTAGGCAATAATGCATGTTTTATTAGGAAACATATAAAAAAATGCCAGTCAATTTACTGGAATGCTTACTTTTGAAATTAGGGTAAGAAGAGTATGGAATCAGTACATGAGAGAACACATGTAATGATAGGGATCTTCTTAAATGATCAAGAAAGCTGGGACATGAAGTGAAGAGTATGTCTTAGTCTGTGGGGACTGTAGTAACTTAATACCATAGGTGGCAGCTTCCAAACAAAATACATGTATTGCTCACAGACTTAGATGCTGAGAAGTTATAATTAAGACATGGGCAGGTACCATGTGTGGTGAGGGCATGTGTCCTGTCTCATAGATGGTGTTTCTTCACTGTGACTTCACACAGTGGGAGAGTGGATGCCAACTCTCTTGGGCAAGATCCTTGATGGGTTTCTGATCATTTCTCAAAGGCCCTACCTCCTCATCTTGTAATGCCGGGTGGGATTAAGTTTAGCTGATGAATCTTGGGTGACACCTGTTTTCAGGCTTTAGTAAAGATAGTGAATGGTGGTTAACTAAACCTAGTTATTAAGCTTTTTTTAAAAGTATTATAGTTATGTGATATATTTCAAACTTTTTATACATTTGACTTGATCATGTATTATGCCATTTAAGAATAGATCTTGATGATGCTACATGTCCCACATATTGCAAAAAAAATATTTGGGACAGCTTGTGGGTCATCTTATTACATAAGAAGTCTGCAAATCAAATCGTACCATGATATTTGATCATGTCTCTTCTAAAGCAACCAACTTGGATCAATAAAATAAAACAGACAATTTAAAATTTCAGAGAATGTTTATTTATTTATTTATTTATTTATTTATTTATTTATTATTTTTTATGTGTATGAGTGTACTGTCTGCATGTAGGTTGGTGCACCCATGTTGTGCAATGCCTCAGAGGTCAGAAGAGGGCGTCGGATTCCCCTGGAACTGGAGTTAAAGACGGTTCTTAGCTGCCATGTGCGTGCTGGGAATCAAACCCGGGTCCTCTGCAAGAGCAGTCTGTGCTCTTAACTGCTGAGCCATCTCTCCAGCCCCAGAAAATGTTCTTTCTAAAATATGTAAATGGTGATTATTTTTACATTTCTCTTCTTTGCTGATCTCACCTTCCTGGCCTCTCTCTATTTGGATGTTCTGTTTGAGCAACCTCATCATAGAACATGCCATATGAGTCACACATCCTCTGTGAAGCAGAATTTCCTGGAGCAGTTCTAATAATCTCTCTGTCACTTTCAGTTTAAGTATTATGGGATTGGGAAGTCAAGTCAGATCCTGGGACAGTCCCTGCCTTTTAATAGCTGTGTTACAAACAAGTGAAGGAGAAGTGCGTGAAAGACAATAGAAGTCATATTTACTTCATGCTTTTTATGTTCCAGCATTTCCCCTAATTTCAAACAACACAAGAAAATGGAAAGGATGTTACTAGGGACAGAAAGGCACAAGGCAGGGATGAAACACAAGACGAGGGAGGAACTTGAAGAGAAACAACAACAAAATGCATTTGCAAAATGGAATAGTGGTCTACTCCAATTCTTTATGTTAATAAAAATAAAACATAAAAATGAAAGCTACATATATTATATAATTTCAAAACAGTGAAAAACATTTATATATATATATATATATATATATATGGAAGAGCAAATAGAAAGTCTCCTTTATAAGACACAATGTTTAATTTCATCTTCCCATTAATCTCTAAAGTAGTCTTTTAATATGTATTTACATGGCAGATATGTTTAGTCTTTATCTGTAATGCATTTTAAGGTCTAAAAGCCACATTCTTGTTTTCCAACAATGGGAGCCTTAGTTTGATATGGTTTGGATGGCCGATTTTACTTTGATTAATTTGGAAGTTTCCTATCTTTTTATTTTGGGGATGACCTCTACAGCTTGATGGAAGGTCACTAGACTTTTATTTTGTAAGTTATAATTTTTAAACAGGGGAATACAGGGCATACACTGATATTGCCATTTCCCAATCAGCTTCTTTTCCTCCAACACTCCATCTGAGTTCTTCTCATAGCTATCTACATTTCAGTATGTACTTCAACCGTGATTATTTGATTCATTGGTTTTCAACAGTCCGTGCTAGCACATCTGCTCTCAGTGTGAACATAGTCCCTCAGTTTAACTATGTTCTTACTACTTTAACATCTAGGCTTCTTGCCTGTATTTTTATCTCTCCATCATCGTTCTCAGGGTAGTTTAGTTTTAGACTGTATCAACTTTAACAGTTTATCTCAACTACTTCCTTGAAATTCCTGTCATTTTCTAGGTGTTTGGGTTTGTTTGTTTGTTTCTTTTTGAAATTCATTTTTAGGGTGTTTGTATTAATTCCTAGGCTTTCCATATTAAAATGTCTAATTCTTGTCTACCTGGAATGACATCTTTTTTGGTGAAGCTGTGTTTCCCTTAGAACTCTAGAACATGCTGCTAACTTCTAGCAGTGCTTTTTCCTGGGGTTAGGTCTGAACCAGTCTGATTATTAATATGTGTCTTTCTTTGGAGAACAGGAAGGAGGCGCTGTGTCAATAGTCTCTGTCACTGGACTACAAATTGAGTAGACTGTGTCTTGGTGTCTGTAATTATACCCCAAGACACACTAGAAATGCACCCCTTCCCCTGTTGAATGACATTGTTCTCTTTTATAACTTTGAAGTTTTTAGTGTTAATTTACCCCATTATTTTCCTCAGTAAAACCTAAAGGCTGAGCTTATTTAAGCTTTAGGGAATGCCTTATCTATTATTATTCTCTTTCTCGTTTCTGTTATCACATTGGCTTTTCTCGGTCTTGTCCCTTTGTCCTCTACCCTGGCTTCATACTATCTATGGTCCCTTTCTACTGCTGTTCATGTGAATTTATATGTGAATTTTTCCATTTCTATTTGAGTCTTGAACTCTGTCAGCTCAATTTTCTTCATCCTCTGGGGTCTTTTATTTCCACTTCAGCTTTTATATTCGGTGCTGAATTTGTTTTGAACTCTTTTGACCTCAAAAGATCACTTTCTCTTTAATTTCTTCTAGGGTCATATTGACCCATAATTGCCATCTGCTTCATGCTGTAATAGTATGCATGTTGTGTGTTCTCTATCTTAGTTTTGGTTTTCATTTGTCTTTCTGTTTCTCTGATAGTGGCTTTAGCAGTTATGGTATCCACTTATTTTTGTTACTACTCTGAACAAGTACTTAGTTTTTATATGGTCAGTTATTTGAGAGAGAGATCTGAGTGTGATCGGCAAATAAGGTTGACAATCTGCTTTCTCTTCCTGACTCACTGTTAGAGTCAGTTTGTGCTGCTATAACAAAACTTTTTTTATTTCTCAGAGTTCTAGAATTAAGAAGTCTGCAATAAGGGTTCAGCATGGTGCACTTTGAAGAGGGCTCGCTCCTAGAACTAATTGCCAACTTCTTGTATACTCACATTGCAGAAAGATGGCAGAACTCCCTGAGTGGACATGGTAGCTCACATCTCCCCTGTACTTGGGAGGCTGGGGCAGAAGGATCATGATCTTCAAAGCAACATGGGCTATGGAGAAAGATTCTGTGTAAAAGGAAAAGAAAGAAAGAAAAAATAAGAACTCTTCGAGGTCTTTCTATTATTATTTTACTTCTTATGTGTATGAGTGTACTGTCTGCATGTAGGTAGGTGCACCCATGTCATGAAATGCTATGGAGGTCAGAAGAGGGCTTTAGATTCCCCTAGAACTGGAGTTAAAGATGGTTCTTAGCCACCATGTGGGTGCTGAGAATCCAACCCGGGTCCTCTACAAGAACAGTCAGTGCTCTTAACTACTGAGCCACTCTCCAGCCATGGCTGGGACATGATTATCCCCTAAATGCCTAACCTAACACCATTATATTAGAGGAAAGCATTTCAACATTTGAATTTCTGTTGGATATTCATAAATGTTTGGCCCATTGCACCAGCTCCATATTTGTAAAGTGTGCATGTCCTTGGGTCAAAAAAATATTCTGGGGCCAGTTGTGGTGGCGCACACCTTTAATCCTAGCACTAAGGAGGCAGAGGCAGGCATATCTTTGTGAGTTCAAGGCCAGCCTGGTCTACAGAGTGAGTTCCAGGACAGCTGAGACTACAGGGAGACCCTGTCTCGAAAAGACCAAAAAAAAAAAATAATCTGGATTTAAAAAATCTAGTAATTCCTCTGAACTTTCATGCCAGCCCCTCTCATCTCTGGGACTTTAGCAGTTGATTCCATTCTCTAAGTCTCAGGGTCTACGTTTCTCAGATTGGAAGTGCCCATCTCACAGAGTGCTATTGGGCTTAAACCTTATGACTATATACACTTGACATTGTGTGTCTAATTTTCTTTGGAGGATTTTGCACAGGGTTGAAGTTCTGTAGAGAATATCTTTGTTCTTGGGTTTCACATTTGGCTGTTCTGTTTTCCACAGGCTCTAGGGGCCTTCACAGCCCTGAAGTTATGATTGCTTTCTGGTTTGGCTGCAAACAGTTTTCTGCTTTTGTTGTTCTATTTTCAAATAGTTTTTAGAAGTCCAGTAAAGATGCTTTTCCTCTGCTCCTTTTACCAGGCATACATACTAGAAATTCCTTAGTGTCTACATGTAGGAAGGTTCCTTCCGAACTTTTATCTGGAAGGCAGGCCTTGCTCTGATGTTATCTTGTATTAATCACTTCAATGTTATAGTCTAGAGATTCAGCATCAAGGTTCAAAATATCACATTACCTGAAAACTCCAGTTTTCAAAAACCCCAGTTTCAAAAACTATTTTAAAAAACCCACAGTTGTTTTATACATATATGAATAGACATGTGTAAATATTGCTGTTTTATGTGTATACAAACATATATGTACACACATATATTTCTGTTTTGTATCCTGGAAAAAAAATGGAATGATAATATGATCTTATGTACACATATGGCAATTAAATAAATCATCAAAATCCTGGCCAACGTTTTAACACTAGTGAGCTAATTGCTGAGAAATTTCACATATTAAAACTTGAAAAGATTATGGAAATTGCCGTCAGCTCCTCTGATCACTGATTGCTTCAAAGATCCTTAAAAGTAATTGCCTAATTGCAAATATCTTGTGCTCGACAACTTATAAGAATTCAAGGCATAAATGTGTTTGGAAAGTAAATTATCCCCTAAATAGGTGACCCTGAAGCCTCATGAACTAACTGTGCCTTCCTCACTTATTAATAAGCATCATTTCCAAGCAACCAAGATGTATTGAGTTGGGAGTCCCTAAGTGCGAGAGGGTCCAGAAATAGCTTTGACTTTTCCTTTTTTTAATTTACCTTGTGGGGCTATGGGGAATGAGCAATCCTTTAGTCTGTCAATATCACCAGCAACGGCACCACATGAAGAGAGGATGGGGGAGGAGTGAGGTGGTGGGGGAGGCTCAGCTGAGAAGTCGGAATATCTATTTGACACAGAAGAGGGTCCTCAGAACTCTGCAAAGCTGAAATGTCAAAAGCAGCCACCGAGAAAGCACTGAGTCATCAGAATTTCGACATTGATGAGGCTCTACTGCACACGGTGTGTGTGCCTTGATGCCTCTGTTGTATTCATGAACCAGGATATTTTCTGCTTCTTTTATCCTGGTGAGTTTACATATTCCTTTACTAATTATTTTACCAATTCTAAGCAACTTCTCTTACCTATTTTCCTTTTACTCTTTTTACCCAATAAATACATACCAGCATGGATTACATCCTGAAGATATGTCCGTGTATCTAGATATCTAATTTGACAATTCAAGGAACCAATGAAATAATACATTAAAAATACTGCAGAAATAGAAAACAATCTGAATGTGTGTTTCTTCTCTTACAATACACTGCCCTGCTGGTATGATATGTCTTCATTCCCACTTTAGACAAGGCAAAGGAATCCTTGACACAAATTACACAACTACATTTTCTTTGCAGACAGCTTTCTTTCAATCCCATTAAGCATTATAATTCTTTTTTTTTTTTTAAATCAAGAAGGACTTGTTTTAGAGATGCATACAGTATTTTATTTTCCTGAAAGGACTGCATGCCACTTACTCTGTGTTTTCATCTTGCTTTTAGGCAGGAGTCATCCTTTGGCAAAGTTATGTAAACACAAGCATACAGGCAGAGGAACGCTCTCATGGTTGTAGTAGACATATACTATTACAAAGCAGTGCTGGGTGTGGTGGCTTAACCCTTTAATCCTAGCACTTGGGAGGCAGAGGCAGGCAAATCTCTGTGAGTTCAAGGCCAGCATAGGCTATATAGCCAGTTCCGGGCCAGCTGGGGCTACAGGGAGACCCTGTCTCAAAAAGACCATTAAAGGAGAAAAGAAAATAGTAGAGTGTTGTGACATGGAAATACTTCAAGGGCAAGTTTACATCCACTGTTAACAACTAGGCATCTTGGTCAACTCACATAACCTTTCTTTACTCATTTATAATATGTAGAAAGGAATGGATGTCATGAAGGCAAATTTAAAGCTGGAAAAATATATTGTAGGAAATGCCATGTGGTTGACTAGACAAATACAAAGACATTTTTATTGGCTTGAAGAAAGGGAAGGAACAACAGACATCTCCCTAAATCTTCACCATTGAAACTATTAGCCAATTAGTCAATGCATGGATACTGAGCATCTGACATGTGGTCATTGCACTTGAGAAATGAAATTTTCCATTTCCTTTTATTCTGTCCATTTTGCTTCATTGTGTGTGTGTGTGTGTGTGTGTGTGTGTGTGTGTGTGGCCATGAATGCTTGCGTGTGCACATGGAAGTTGGAAGAGAATGTTATGTGCCCAGCACTATCTCTATTTACTTTATTCCCTTAAGAAAGGATCTGTCACAGAGCCTAGAACTAGGCTGGCAACCAGAAGGCCCAGCAGCCCACTTGGCTCCACCCCACAGCATTTTTATTACAGACACATGTGCAGACAGTCAGTTTTTTGCATGCATGCTGTAGATCTGAACTCAGACCTTCATGGTCACCAGGCAAGCACTCTTCCCACTGAGCCGTCTCTCCTGCACCCAATTTTCTTTCACTTTAATTTTAAAATGCAGGAATACACAATATTTTTCTCTTGAATACAGCTTTATTGTCAGGACAGGACTGAACTTACCTATTGGTCTAAAGGAATGATTGTAAGATGAAAAGAATTATTCATTCAGTATTATCCATTGAACCTTAAATGCAGTCACATGTTTCTTTTTGAGTAGGAGTCAGAGAGAGACCTGGACACACCCAGAACAGGATGCAATGTGGCCCTGCAGTAGCCAGACCCTGGAGCAGAGCAGCCACAAAGCAGGGGCTGCCAGGAGCCACCAGAAGTTGGAAGATTCAAGAATGGATTCTGCCACCGAAATATCAGAGAAGAAACGGCCCTGCCAACACTCACTTTTGCCCAGTGGAACAGATTTCAAGCCCTGGCCTCCAGAACCCTTTGTGCTCTGGAGAAAATAAATTGTTTTCTAAATCCACAAAGCTTGTGGTAATTTGGCACAGCTGTTCCTGGAAGCTCACAGCCTTATTGAAATGCTATTTTGGTCATATTGAGTTAAATCAATTTTCTGTTAACTTTAATTTTATGTACATCGTATGTCTTCTTGAAACTTGCTACTTCCTCCTGTGGCTCTCATCAAGTTTCTTTTGGATAGTGTTCTCCACTATTGCTCTGCAGGACACAGGAATCATAAGCCGCTTAACACCTTGAACAGCCCGAGAGAGAAAGTGGCTTCTATCTGGGAAAACCTGTCCAGCTGCTTCTGCTCTAGATGCTTAAACCTTTCATTGTCAATCTAATACTGTGTCTGTCGGTACTTGTTATAGAAAGATAAAGGTAGCATATTTTCAAATTCCCCCGCTATATTAGTTACTTTTATACCACTGTAACCAGATTCCTGAGGGATAATCTTAGAAGGAAGAGAGGGCTGTTTGGGCTCCTGGTTTAGGAGGGGCCTATCCTTCATGTCGGGGATGGTGTGGCAGAGCAGAGCAGTTCACATCATGGTGATGAGGAAGTAGAGGGAACTAGAAGCATCTACCAGGACAGACACTTATGCAGCGTTTTAGTTAGTGCTGTTAACTTGACAGACTCTAGAATGGCCTCAGAGAAGGGTCTCTGGACATGTCTGGGGGGAGGGGTATGTTGATGGCATTAATTGATATGGGAAGACCTACTTTCTGTGTGTGGCACCACTCCGCAGATGGGATCCTGTACTGTGTGAGTAGAGAAGGGGAGCTGAGCATCAAGGATGTCGTCATCACTGTCTGTCTCCTGACTGTGAATGGGATATGCTGAACATCAAAGATATCATCATCACTGTCTCCTGACTGTGGATGGGAAGTGCTTGAGCATCAAGGATGTCGTCATCACTGTCTGTCTCCTGACTGTGGATGGGATGTGCTGAGCATCAAGGATGTTGTCATCACTGTCTCCTGACTATGGATGGGATGTTCTGAGCATCAAGGATGTCTTCATCATGTCTGTCTCCGACTGTGGATGGGATGTGCTGAGCATCAAGGATGTCGTCATCACTGTCTCTTGACTGTGGATGGGATGTGCTGAGCATCAAGGATGTCATCATCACTGTCTCCTGACTGTGGATGGGATGTGCTTGAGTAGATGTTTCAAGCTTCTGCCACTTTGGTTTCCCCACCAGGATGGGCTGGACTAGACTCTTAGATTCAAGCCAAGGTTGTTTGTTTGTTTGTTTGTTTGTCTTTTAGAGACAGGGTTTTCCTGTAGCCCCAGCTGTCCTGGAATTTGCTCTGTAGACCAGGCTGGCCTTGAACTCACAAAGATCCGTCTGCCCTGCCTCCCAAGTGCTAGGATTAAAGGTGTGTGCCACCATGCCCCCGGCTTCAAGCCAAGGTTTTTAAAGTTACTTTCGTCAGGGTATTTTGTTAACAACAATATAGAAGAAACAAGGAAACAAAGGGACCTACTTCCTCCCAGTGAGCCTGATTTCTAACCTTTCACCACATTGTGTTATGAATCCATCAAGGAATTACTCCATTCATTTCCATCCATTAGTCCAGTGCCTTCACCATTTAATTGTCTCTAGAAGCACCAGTGCGCTCTCTCTCTCTCTCTCTCTCTCTCTCTCTCTCTCTCTCTCACACACACACATGAAGTAGTGCCTAATTTCCTAGGCATTTCTCAACCCAATCAAATTGGCTATTAAAATTCACCAGCAGACCTGTACTTTATTGTCTCCCCCATTACTTTGAATAAAGCTGTCTATTTAAACATGAGCACACCAAGGAAGTGGGTGTCTCATTTAATTAAATTAATTTATTCAATAAATTAATAAATTATTAATTTATTGCACCAAAATCTCATAAGGACAGAGCACCATGAGTCTGCATAGTGAAGCATAGGTGTGCACGGTATTTGGAAGGTAGGAAAGCCAAGTAAGCACACACACACACACACACACACACACACACACCAGTCCTAATATGTCCCAAAAGACCTTATTAATTTAAACTCCTACACACACTCCATATGTAGCAATCATTCCACTGAGCATTTAAAATGTATTAGTGTTTGTACAGCACTTTTTTCTTCCAAGTGTTTACAAATATAAGCTTGCTTTTTCTCCCCTTATAAAATACCATATAATACTGAGATAGGATCTGAGTGAGGGTTGGGGAGAGATAATTCATGGTGCAGGGTTTCATGTTTCCAGCCTTACCATTATGTAAGTCAGCCAACAGAATAACAGTAATTACAGTCAACACACTGTAATGAGGTGATTTGCTACAAATAGTCTCCAGTGTTACTCTATGAACAGGATCTTACAGAGGCCTTACCATAGTAGACTTCTGGCTTGCTATGGCTTTGTATGTTGATGAGCCTGCTTGAAAGGGTGGAGCCCAGAACTCCTTGCATTATTCATTGGGGGTAGTGTACAGGTGTTGGCTATAACTTTTGATGTCTGCTTCCTGGTTGGCAGATGCAGACATATTTCCTGCTGTTTTTCATCCAGTGCTGGGGATTAAACCCAGCTCCTCACACATGCTGAGTGATAGCTCCTCTACCACTGAGCAACACCATCAACACAAATATCCTTGGTTTTTAGAACAAGAAACAGAGAACTAGACAGGGAAGAACCAGGGTTCTAATGCAAAGAATTCTAGTTGGAGCTGGTGAGATGGCACTTCGAGTAAAGGTGCTTTCTACCAAGCCCGAGGATGTGAGCTTGATCCCCAGAACCACTTCTCCAAATTATCTGCTGACTAACACACACACACACACATGCACACACGTGCACACACACATGTGCACACACACACATGCACACACATGTGAACACATGAGCACACACGCATGCGCACACACGCACATGCACACACATATGCGCCAGCACACACACACACATACCCTGGAAAATGCACACCCACATGCATACACACAAAAAATAAACAAATGTAATTCTACTGATTGTTAGAAAGGAGTCCAGGCATTTGCTAAACCACCATGTACCAGAGACCTTGCTATGGCCCTTCCTAGGTGTATCTGAATAATTTCACACAGAGCATGCTTCAGAATAGCACCAGCTTCATGACATATAATCATGTTCCATTCAAGGCATCTTCTTTCTCATTCCTTGTGTCTAATAGGGACTCTGATCTGCCCACTGAAACTTCATGGTCCTCCCTCCACACTTTCCTTTCTGAAGCTGCTCACTTAGTGGTCCCAATTGCCTTAGAGCTTTATGAGATTTTCTTAATTTTTAATATTTTTATTGATTTTTTGTACACTTAATAAAATTGAGACCCCTCCCCACTCCTTGCCCCCTTATAACAACCCACCAGAATTCAGGTGTTCTGAATTCTGGTCAAACATTTCTATCTAGGTGCCTCTTGGTGCAAATTCATCCACTGGAGTCTAGTTAACCTATCTAGACTCACTACCCTTGAAGATCCATACTCCTGTACCTAGTGGTAATCAGTAGCCAATAATTCCTGAGCTAACGTTGGGGTCTGCTGCCCATTCCTCTTATTCTGTGCTGGGGTTTTGCTGAGTGACCTTGCATGGATCTTGTGTATACTGTTACCACTGTTGTAAGTTCATATGAGCAAGTTCCCAAGGGCCTGAAAGCCTGCTTCTTTGTGTGCATGCACCAACCCCACCTCTTACAATCTTTCTGTTCCCTCTTCTGCAATGGTCCCTGAGCCATGGTTGGGTGAAATTTAATGTAGGAGTTCTATCCAAGGAGATTCATTCTGCAGTCCCTTTTTTTTCTAAAACTTAGCCAGTGTGACTTTCTTGTGCATAGCACTCTTTTGTTCCATGAGCCATAGGTGTAGAGGTTAAACTGTGGATGTGTCACTTAAGGCTGGGAATCTCTCAAACATATATGCTTTGTGTGTGACCAGTTGTTGAACTTGGAAATACCTCCATCTGTTGCAAAAAGACGCTTCTTTCATTAGTGGTGCATGGTACACTTTGATTCGTATTTATCGTGTGCTAAGAAATTTCATTGTCTGGGCTGGAGAGATGGCCTAGCAGTTAAGAGCATCGACTGCTCTTGTAGAGGACCCGGGTTCGATCCCCAGCACCCACATGGTGGCTGAGAACCGTCAGTAACTCCAATTCCAGGAGAACTCCAGTTCCAGGGGAATATGACAACCTCTTCTGAACTCCGAGGCATTGCACGACACGGGTACACGAACCTACATGCAGACAGTACATTCATACACATACAAGTATAAATTTAAAAAAAAAACTAAAAAAAAAAGAAATTTCATTGTCTAGAGACAAGACAGAGAAGGGGTTTTCTCTAGGATCTATGAGCTTTCCATCCATGTGCATTTAGCTATATTTACAGTGCCACCCATTGTGAGGGTTCCAAGACCACTTAACTAGCTGTTGATTTCCACCTAGATTACAGCACTACTACTGCACCAATAGAGGTAGTTTGGTGTTGTAGTTGTGGTTATTAGGCTTTACAGATGGGCTGGAATGAGTTTTTTTGTTTGTTTGTTTGTTTGTTTGTTTGTTTTTTGGTCTTTTTCAAGACAGGGTCTCCCTGTAGCCCCAGCTGTCCTGGAACTCACTCTGTAGACCAGGCTGGCCTTGAATTCATAAAGAACTGCCTGCCTCTGCCTCCTGAGTGCTAGGATTAAAGGCATGCACCACCACACCTGGCTTGGAATTAACTTTTTAAACCACTTAATTGAGGTATGATTGGTGTTGAAATTTGTACCAATGTAAAGAATAAAATTCTATGAGTGTGTGTCGAGGGGAGTGAACACACAGGTAACTGTCACTGCCAGTAAGCCTATTGACATACACAGCTTTTCTTTAGTCACTCTATTAACATTTATATTTGGGGGTAGTGAGAACACTTAATATAAGGTACTAAATTGTGGCAGGCTCATGCCTGCATTCATATGTGTATCTCACACACACACACACACACACACACACACACATACACACACACACCACTCACATACACACAGAAAAGATACAAAGCTTTGACTAATTATTATTCAACTTAGTACTAAGATGAGGTTTTCATAGACCATTCAGCCCCAGATACACTTCACCCCCACTTAAACCTATATTCCTTAATATTGTCACATTAAAGTAGCTCCTAATTGTGTTTCTCCATTCAGCAGCTCTTTATTCCATTATGAATGAAGTTTACATACTTCATTGGGCATTTTGATCTCTCCACAATCTGACCTCACTCCACGCTGTGTCTGACAAGTTCCCATTCTGTCCCGGATATTCCCTGTGTTCTGGTCCAGTTCCCAAGCTCTCTCTACCATTTTGTGCCTTGGGAAAGTGGCTCATGTGATATTTTCTCTTTGTCATGTCCTTCCTACCATTGTCCCCACCTTGGTGACAGATTTTACCTATCTTTTTCAATACCCAGCACAGATTTCTCTTTTTCCATGAAGGCATCCAGAATCTTTTCTATTATAGCTGGCCTCTCTCTCCCTTGTCCTTCTTTAGCTTTCTGAGGACAGCTGTGGAATATGTCTGAGTCATTCTCTCATTCTCCATGACATCTGGCAGATTCCAGCTAGATGTTAACCTAGGGGACCCAGAATGAAATACTGGATTTATGAGTAAGACCAGGGCATGGGTTCACATTCAACTGAAACTTCTTGAATAGAAGAGATAGGACAGTAAAAGGCAGTTTTCCTGAATTAGAGCCAAGCCAGAGCAATGAAGTTCACAACAGAGGTCTTAGGCAAAGTGCTTGACCACATAGGATTAGTAAAGCTCCTTGGCTGTCTTCCTGCCGAGAAACCCTACAAGAGGGATTTGCTTTGAAAGAAGGAGGTCTGCACATGTGATTATTCCTTCCCTCTAAACCCCAGGGGTAGGATGCTAGTAATTACTTTTGGATCTCTTTGGTGTAATTACACAATAATCCACAGCCACCTATAAATACTGTGTCATTACATGGTTTTGTCCTGGTAAACTCTACTGGGTTTCCTTGTTGGGTAATTATAGCTGTGCCACGGGGCAAAGATTAGCAGCACTAAGAACTTCTAGCCTTACACTCATATTACAGTGCAGGACTCTTTCCATTTGTAGAAGCATAAACTTCAAAGAGGCAGCAGGATGTGGAGTTTCGAGTGTTGAAAGAGTTCCCTTCCCTACCTTAAGGGGTAAGGAGGGAATATCAGAATATTTCTACTTCATTTCCTTATAAATCAAAGAGGAAAGAATTAAAGGAAGGACATGGTGGTTACCAGATATCTATGCTGATGTCTTTAAAGAACAGATTTGAGATCACCAACCAAATATAGTATAAAGCCCAGAAGTAAAGAACCAAATAAGCAATTGCATGCTTGCCTTCTTAACTGTGTCATAACACCTTAAAGAAGAAGAATGAGACACTATTATTGCAAGTTCAAGGCCAGTCTACACTATAGACAGAGTTTAAGTCCAACTAGGGAAACCAACTGCTAAAGTGCTTACTACCCCAGGCTGAAAACCTGATTTCCATCCCCAGCACCCATATCAAAGAGCTGGGCATGATGACACATGCCAATTATCCCACTTCTGGGGAAGTGGAAATAAGCCAATTCCTGGGTTTCATAGCCATACAGGCTAGCCTAATCTATGAGTCCTAAATCAGTGAGATGTTCTACCTCAAAAACCAGATGCTGACCTCTGGCCCCAACATGCATGTTCATGCATGTGAACACGTAAACACATACACACATGTGCACCTGCATATACATGTATATGCACACACAAAGAATGGGGTGGATGGTGAACGCTTTCCTAGCATGTGAGAGACCCTAAGTTGAATCCTCAGTACTGAAAAAGCAAATCTTATCCCTGTACCTTTTGTATACTCTATGACCAATTAAAAAATAAATAGATGATAAAGGGAAGAAAAGTAGGAAGTGAAGTAATCAGGAGAAAAGAATCATGAAGGAGAGAGGGAGAAAAGAAGAAAGAAAAATACTGGCAGAAGGACATAAACATAGCATCACATCCCCTAGTCTTCTTTGGTCCCTATTTCTGTGTGTAGTAGGAACACCATATGACATCAGCCCTCTTAACATTTTCATATGTACAATAGCTTACAGTTAATCATGTTGTCTATGAGATCTCTGAAATCGTCTATTACTGTAATACGTATCCACTGAACAGCTCAATATATACCCCTTTCCCAACCTCTTGGGTTGTCTGGAGCAGTGTGCTGGAAAATGATGTAAGAATGACTCCTATGGGGATGTAACACTGACGGGACTGGAAAGCATGCATAATGAAAGCCAGGCATGAACTTTCTGCACCTTGAATGTCTTTGTGTCCTTGTTCAATCCTCTCAGCTCTAAGTAACTGTGGAGCTCCTAAGATCTCTGAGCCCCAGAGTATCCATTGAGCACACAGTTCCATCAGCCCTTTCCCAAGAATGACCACAGCAGAATTACTATCACAGAAAGATGGGAAGTTTCGGTGGCCACACTGATCAGCCAGCACTCTAGTAGTGAGCAAATCAGATACTCAATGCACACATTCAAGGGGAACGGAGGTCAAGGAAATGACAAGTAAAAGCTAAATACTATCTTTAAAGTATTATCTAAAATTAATAAAGAATGACTATTTCTGTATCCAATCCCTTTGTTCCTCCTAAGCTATGGTTGGTTTCAATCTTATTTCCTATTACCACTGAGATTAATTTTCCAAAATACTGAAGTAGATCACCACCCCTTTATAAGCTCAGCCACATCCTATGTGACTCTCCATTTTCATATATGGAATGGAGATGCAGGAGGTGAGGAGAAGGGCATGTGGTGGTAGATTTAGACCTCACAGAATTTCAATTTTATTCTGTGTTTGAACTGAAGGCTATTGGTAACTATAAATTGATTTTCGAATTTTGAAAATGTTGCTCCCTTATCAGACACCAAATATGTCTGGAAGGAGATAATTTGATTGTCTTAAGGAGCAAGAATTTAGGGGAGTACCATTTCAATTCATATGCTGTGGATCCTACCTTTTGACATCACAACAGGAAATTGTCATGAAATCACAGAAGTGATTCCCAAATTTTTAAGTAATGTGAATTACTGAGTGAGCTATGTTCTTAGGTATTCTGGGATGAATGAGGTTGGCAGGCAGCAGGTTGAATGTACCTACTTCATAATGAGTGTATATTAATTTATACTCATATATTTTTTTCTTTTTATACCAAGCTATTGTAGAATGTTATTAAGTAGTGAATCTGGAGATGGCCCATGGAGGAGGGTTGTTGTGCTATTCTCTATACTTGATAAAACACTTTATAAATAAAAATATTTACAGTGATTAATTATTCTAGAATAGAACAATATTAGAACTTAAATGGATTTTGAAATTTCCCTATTTTTCATAGGTTATATAATTAAGGTCCAGACAGATCAAGTTGTTTGCTTCCTTAAAACATATACATGGCATGAAATAGAAAAATGGACATTCTGTAATCTGAAAGGTCACCTTCTGCATGACATTCTGAAAAAGTCAAAACTAGAGAGAGAGTAAGATCAGTGTTAGCAATTGCTACAGGAAATGTGTAGAAAAGGGCTGGAGCCCAAGGGTGATCCCATCAGTCACAGTGTACATAACGGCACAACAGTGAATACATGTTATGTGCCTGGACACACAGACCATGCAATACCAAGAGCTGACCTTCATCTAAGCTCTGGATTAGAATGATAACATATCAATGTCTGTTCAGCGGTTAAAGAAACAGAACACTCCAGTTAGGGATGTGGGTAATGAGGAGGCGTATTATGTACAGACAGGGAGGGTGTTCTGTACTTTCTTTTCAGATTTGCTATAAGCCTAAAACTGCATTAAGATACGAAGCCTTGTTTATGGCATATATATGTATTATATATATATAGATAGATAGATAGATAGATAGATAGATAGATAGATATAGATATAGATATAGATATAGATATATAGATATATAGATATATAGATATAGATATAGATATAGATAGATAGATAGATAGATAGATAGATAGATAGATAGAAGTGGAAGGACCAAAAGAAATAACAGGAAGACAGAGACAGAAAGAGGGAGACATAGAGGTCTTCTGTAGCACAATTAATGAAGTGTGTAGCTGAAATTTATCTCCCTTTTTCCTGTTGTAAATGAAGCAAGAGCACTGTATCTTCTGAGGAATACTTGGCCAACTTTTCCATAGAAGATATACTTGCACAAACTTAATCTAATTTATTTGCAACAACTATATAAAGTTTTACCATTTACAGTATAAAAAGCCAGTGTACAAATTATTTTTAAGACCAAGTGAAGTCAGAGTACAAACCAGTATCTCTGGTTTTTGTTTGTTGGTTGGTTGGTTTTTATGTTCATGTGTCTGCAAGACTGTATGGCAACTATGTGCAGATGCCCTTGGAGGCCAGAAGAGGCATCAGATCCCCACCCCCCGGAAATCAGGATTGGATCTTCTAGAAAAGTGTTAATCTGTTGATTAGATTCTAGAAAACTGTTAATCATTGAGCCATCAGCCACCTCTCCAGTTCCAGTGTCTTTTAATTCTACTTCTGAAGGACTCTCTTCTTTGGTTACATTGCCTTTGAATGGAGTTAGTGTTTTCAGTCTTTGCACTAGAGATGAGGAAAGATCTTATCCTTGTCATTGACATTTCTAATACCGTCATCTACTAGACTAAAATCGTGCATTCCTCATAACAAGGAAGTCTCTTTCTGACATGAATATACGCTCCATTGAAATTTTATGGCCTACAGATAGGTGCATGACCATGTGATAAAATTTATATTTCTTGCCCCAACAGGCATAAGGAAGCATGCGGGCCCAGCTTGAGAATGCACGATGGCCACCAGTGGCCCCCAGAAGATACCCAGAGGCAGGTGGAGGCAGGCTGCACTCAACATGGCACCCAGAGTCAGGTGGGCACCGGCTTCAGCACACTCACCAGCATGCTGAGAAGTGACCCCCCAGAAGACATCTGGGGGTCTGGAGGCAGGCCCTGAGCACATGCACTTAAGCTTCAAAACAGAATACAAACAACAAAACAAATCCACATGCCAAAAGCAAAACAAACAAACAAACAAACAAAAAACAATAACATGGGAAAACCAAATAATAAGACCCTGCTAAATTCTACTAGCCCTACAAGAAGACTCCTACAATGAGAACTTCCTAGAGCTAACCCAGGACACAGATCCTAGAAGATATATCAATGACATACTCAAAGAAATCAAGGAATATAAAGAACACAGAGACAAATGACAAAGAACTAGAAGGAGAGAACAACAAACAAAGAAGGAAGTGGAAGCAATGAAGAACTCTCACGCAGAAAAAAAAAATTTAAAACACAAGAGTGGAATAATCGGGAAATGTGGGACACCATGAAAAGACCAAACCTCCACATCATAGGTACAGAAGAAAGAAAAGAATCACAGGATAATAGTATTGACCAGATTGTCAACAGAACTGTAGAAGAAAATCTCCCCAAATTGTAAAAAAGACATACCCATACAAATACAAGAAGCACATAGACAACCAAATAGACCAGAAAAAATTCCCCATGCCATATAGTAAAAATACTATGTGGTCAAAACAAAGACAGAATACTGAAAGCCCCAAGAGAAAAATAAGTTACAGAGAAAGGGAGACCAATCAGAATTACACCTGACTTTTCAATGGAAATGATGAAAGCCAGAAGAACTTGGACCAAAGTAGTCCCAGTTCCAAATGGCTATAGATGTCAACCCAGGTTACTTTTCCCAGCAAAAATTTCAATTATAATTGAAGGAGAAAGAAAAATCTTTCATGGCATAAAGAAGATGAAAGAATACATGTCCAGGAAACCAATCCTTCAGAAAATACTTGACACAATTCAAAGGACAGAGGAAAGGAACAACTGTTCCCAAGTGGCCAAAGAAAGTAATTAATGAAGTTATAACTGTGGATATACAGACTAGACCAAAAAATGCAAACAGAAAGTAAACTGAAGAGAAGCAATATAAATCTCTCAATAAACCTTAAATATTAATGGTCTGAACTCCACAATCAAGAGACAAAGACTGAGAGAATGGATTAAGAAGTTGAATCTTTTTGTTGTCTTCAAGGACAGGAACCATCTTAAGGTGAAAGGATGGAAAAATATTCCAAACAAATGGTAGCAACAAGCAACCAGGAGTTGCTATTCTAATATCAGATGAACTAGACTTCAAAGTAAAACTAATCAGAAGAGATGAAGAGGGCCATTGCATCCTTATCAAAGGAACGATTAACCATGAAAATTTCACAATCATAAATATACACGCACCAAACTCTGGTGCACCAAACTTCATAAGCACAATTCTGCAGAACTTTAAGGCATAAATTAATCCCAGCACAGCAATAGGACTTCAATACCCCACTGAGCCCATTGGACATGTCTACAGGACAAAGAATAAACAGAGAGACATCTGAACTGAACAATATGATACACCAAATGGATCTAACAGACATCTACCAAATATTCTACTCAAACACCAAAGAATATATTTTCTATTCAGCACCCCATGGCACATTCTCCAAAACTGACCATAAGCTGAGACACAGAGCAAACCTCAACAAGTACAAAAAATTGAATTAATTCCATGCATTTTATCAAACCACAGTGCAATAAAGCTTAATATAAACATCAGAAGGAGCCCTACTATCTACAAGAACTCATGGTACCTAAACAACACACTCCTGAATAATGAATGGGTCAAAGGGAAAATAAAGAAAGAAATAAAAAGTATTCCTGGAACTAAATGAAAAGGGCAGTACAACAAAACAAAATCTATGGGACACATTAAAAGCAGCCCTAAGAAGGAAATTTATTGCCCTAAGTGCTTACATTAAAAAAAAAAAGAAAAAAAAAAAAAAAAAAAAAAAACAGAAAGAACAAATAAATGACCTAACACTGAAACTAAAAACACTTGAGAGGCAACCACAAATGCATCCTAAACCAAAGATACAAGAAGAAACAACAAAAATCAGAGTAGATATCAATGAAATAGAAACAAAGAATCAATGAATCCAAGGGCTGTTTCTTTGAAAATAAACCTCTAGCCCAGTTAACCAAAAGAAAGGAAAAGCAACTTCAAATCAATAAAATTAGAGATTAAAAAGGAAACATCATAACAGATAATGAAAAGATCCAGACAATCAAACGAGAATAATTTGAAAACCTAAGAGAAATGGATGAATATCTGAAATCATGAAAATCACCAAAGCTTAACAAAGAAGAGATTGACTGCTTAAACAGACCCATAACATATGAGGAAATGAAATAGTAATACAAAACCTGCCAACTAAAAAAAAAAAAAGCCCAGGCCCAGATGGATTTTAGCAGAATTCTATAAGACATTTAAGGAGGACATATAGCCACTATTCCTCAAATTATTCAAAAGGATAGAGAAAGAGAGAAATCTCCCAAATTCCTTCTATGAAGCCAGCATCACTCTAATACCAAAAGTAAGCAAAGATACAACTAAAAAAAGAAAACTATAGACCCATTTCCTTAATGAATGTAGATACAAAAATTCTCAACAAAATACTTGAAAACTGCATACAGGCAAACATAAAAATGATCATCCATCATGACCAAGTCAGATTCATACCAGAGATGCAGGGATGGTTCAACATACAAAAATCCAAAAGTGTCATAAAGCACGTAAATGGACTAAAAGACAAAAACCACATGGTCATCTCAATTGATGCAGAAAAAGCCTTTGACAAAACCCAACATGCCTTCATGTTTAAAGTCCTAGAGGTAATTGGACTGGAGGGAATATTCCTCAACATAAATAAAGCCATTTACAACAAACCCACAGCCAACATCATTATAAATGGGGAAGAACTAAAACCATTCCCCTAAAAATCAAGAACCAGACAAAGCTGCCTCCATCTCCACTCCTTTTCAATATAGTGCTTGAAATGCTTGCTAGAGCAATTAGACAAGAAAAGGAAATTAAAAGAGTACTAATTGGAAAAGAGGAGGTCAAATTATCCTTTTTTTGTTTACCTAAGGGATGCCAAAAAGTCCACCAGCAAACTCCTAGAAACATTTAACAGTTTCAGTAAAGTAGTGAGATACAGAATTAACCTAGAAAAATCAGTAGCTGTTATAGTTTCTTTTCCATTCTGTGACAAAACACTGTGACAGACACCAACTTGGGAAGGAAAGGGTTTATTCAGCTCAAATCTCCAGGGTCACAGTTCATCACTCAGGGAGCCCAAGGCAGGAACTCAGGGCAGGAGCTGAAGCACAGGCCATGGAGGAATGCTGTTTACTGGCTTGCTCCTCTGGCCCATGCCCAGCCTGCCCTCTTATACGGTACACAACAACCTGCCCAGGGTGACACCACCCATCATGGGCTGGGAACTCCCATGATGATGGGAACATCATCAAGACAATACTCCACAGATGTGGCCACAGGCCAGTCCAATGGAGCCAATTCCCCAATTGAGGCTCCCTCAACCCAGGTGTGTCAAGTTGACACTAAAGCTATCCAGCACAGTAGCCTTTCTTTATACCAACAACAAGCAATTGGAGGAGTACAAAGAGACCTTCCCATTCACAATAGTGTCTAAATAAATAAAAATAAACAAACAAACAAATAAATAAGTAAATAAATAAATAAATAAATAAAATATCTTGGGAAAAAAACCAAAAACCTGACCAAAGATACCAAAGATCTCTACAATGAACATTTTAAATCCTTGAAGAAGGAGATTGAGGAAGAAGAATGGACCTCTCATGCTCATAGATTAGAAGAGAAAAGGAAGCCTGGTCTAGCAAGACCTGCTTTTGTCCTCCAATGGATGGAACTGGTGAATGAAAAGCTGAAAGGAGCAAGGGGCTCCCACCCTTCTTCCCCCCCAAAAAAAACCGAGAGACCCCTGAGGACCAGATCCTCAATTGACCTTGAGAAAACAAATACCTTGGTTAATCTGGGCTAACTGTGTGGCCTTAAGCATCCAAAAGGAAAGTATAACCAGATACAAATAATTGGTAAGACCAGAGAAATGGTACTGCAGACAAAGAAGTTGAGATCTTAGTAAAAAGACAAAAAGAATAAAGAGAGAGTACTCTTGTTTGGCCTATCTCCAATTCTTACTGGCAAGTGCATCTAATCTGTGGCTGCCACCACTTTTGACACTCCTCAAAGACATGAGACACAGCTTTTTAACCTCCATCTCTCCAAGAATCCTCCCAAACTTCAATGCCAGATGGGGACTACTGAGATACCCAGCTTGTGGACTAAACAGCTTAAGGGGATGCCAGCCTCGTCAGAGTGTAGACTGCCATTGTTGGACTACCTGGACTGTATCATGGACGCCAGTGCAGGGGGATCAAGACAGGACGAGTGCTTACTGAGCTTCATTTTGAGGGACCATGGGAGGGAAAAACCCCAATGTGGAGCAAAAGTGCAGGATTGATGGCTGTTTGGGATTGCCAAAGAGGAACATTTGAGCACTTCCTTAAGGAAAACATGGCATCTTTTAGGGAAGAAAAAATATCCTCTAATTCAAGTGATATGTGTATGTATGTGTATATTTATATACATATATATAACTATGTATATATCTATATATAATGTAGCAATACAAGTTGGAGAGAACAACAACAAAAGAACTGAAAAAAAAACTCTGAAAAGACTCAGAAAAAGATGCAAGACATGTATGGCAGAGTTCAGGGACTCAGGTGGGGTGGGGGCATGGAAAGGGAAGTGACTCCAAATTAGGTTGAGAAATGATGTATTATTTATGGAAAAAAGCTTAATAACAATAAAAAAATAATAAAAAGAAAATGGTATCTTTATTCGCTCACACCACATGTGTTCAACTATAGTGTCTACATGTCTGAGTGTATGACCTGTATGTGTGTAAGTACACCTGTGTTGTGCAATGACCACAGGGGTCAGAAGAGGGTGTTGGATTCTCCTGGAACTGGAGTTATAGACAGTTGTTAGATACCATGTGCATGCTGGGAACTGAAATTGTGTCCTCCACAAGATCCCCCCTGGTCTCTTAACTCTTTGAAACATCTCTCTACCTCCTCTACTCTAGTGTCTTGTATGGAATAAAGTTACAAAATATTGTAGAATTTTTATATGTCTCGTTCTTTCTTAGCTATATAATTTAGTGATATTATCATTGCTAGAGTGCCTTATAGAAATTCCCCATTTACTTAACTGAGATTGAACTATACATTTTAATATAATTATCATTATGTGTTAAGGTCTATGCTTCACCCTAAAATAGCTAAATCAGCTTCAACCCTAGCTGAGGAACTATTAGCAACTGATTGCTACAGGGAGAGGTAGAGTCTGCTTTCTTTAAAGTGGGATGCTGGGTTGGTTAACCTGGCTCTGAGAGATGCATCAACACCCAAGAGCATTTAGGGACACAAATTTGACTTTATAGGCATTAAATAATAGATGACATGAAGTGAAGGGTTATGCAGGTAGGAGTGAATCTGAGAAGAGTTGAGGAATAGTTCTAAATGTGATCAAAATTTATTGTGTGAAATCCTCAAAGATTCAATAAATGCATTGNAGGGGGATCTCTATACCAGACTTCAAACTATAGTACAGGGCTATAGTGATTAAAAAAAAAAAACAGCCTGGTACTGGCACAAAAACAGACCTGTAGACCAATGGAACCAAACAGAAGATCCAAACATGAGCACATACAATTTCATCCACCTCATATTTGACAAGGAGGCCAAAAAGACTCAATGGAGGAAAGACAGCATCTTCAGCAAATGGTGTTGGCAAAACTGGATCACCACCTGTAGAAGAATAAAATTAAACCCCTACCTCTCACCCTGTACAAACTTTAAAATGGATCAAAGACCTCAAATTGAAACCCAAAACTCTGAAGGTGATAGAAGAAAAAGTTGGCAGCAACCAAGACATAGGTGTAGGAAAAGACTTTCTAAATCAGACAGCAGCTGCACAGGAAATAAGGTTGACAATTGACAAATGGGACCTTATTAAACTCAAAAGTTTCTGTATAGCAAAAGAAACAATCAGGGAAGTGAAGAGAAAACCCACAGAGTGGGAGGAAACCTTCACTGCTGATACATCTGATAGAGCATTAACTTGGAGAATATATAAGCTACTCAAAAAACAAAGAAGAAAACAAATGACTCAAAAGATGGAATAAACATCTGAGCAGAGACTTCACAAGTGAGGAAATAGAGATGGCTGAGAAACATCTTAAAAAGTGTTCAATGTCACCAATAATTAAGGAAATGCAAATTAAAACCACTTTAAGATATCATCTCACTCAGATAAGGCTGGCTAGGATGAAGAAAACACATGATACCAAATGCTAGAGAGGTTGTGAAGAAAGGGGAACACTCATTCACTGCTGGTGGGAATGCAAACTCATGCAATCCCTATGGAAAACAGTGTGGAGAACTCTCAAGAAACTGAAAATGAGCCTACCACCTGATCCAGTTATACCACTCCTGCAGATATACCCACAAGACTCATTCTGTTGCAAATATACATGCACAACCATGTTTATCACAGCTTTCTTCACAATAGCAAAGAGCTGGAAGCAACTCATGTCCCTCAACTGATGAGTGGTTAAAGAAAGCATGGTACATCTACACAGTGGAGATCTATCCAGCAGTAAAGAAAGAGAACATCATGAAATTTGCAGGTAAATGGATGGAACTTGAAGCTGTTATGCTAAGTGAAGTAACGCAGTCCCAGAAAAACAAACGACATATGATGTCCCTCATTTGTGGATCCTAGCACCAAATCCTTATTTGTAAGGCAAACTGAAGAATTTTATTTTTCTTTTTTAGCAAATATAATACCTGCTGCTACTATAAAAAAGTACATTAAAACATGCATCAAATTGCTATGTAATTTAGGAATGTAAAGTAGTATTTCTTTTTACCTGCATAAAACTCTACTGTTAAAATATGAATCCTTAAACATGTTTTGGAATTAACCTATAGCTTATTTTCAGATGTTGTAAGTTTGGTATATGTGTGGAATACATATTTTGGAGCAATATAAAATTAAAGGGAATAACAACAAAAAAGACTTGTTCAAATAACTGACCAAAACAGTAAACTTGTGCATCGAAAAATTTTTAAAAGATTGAGAAAAAGAAAAAAAAAAAAAAGGAAAAGAAAAAGATAGGGCAGAATGCACGGGCTCTGGCGGGGGCAGGGAGCATGCAAGGGGGAATGGGTGGGTCTAAAGTAGATTAAGAAATGTATGAAATACACAAAAGTTCAATGAAAATTTTTTAATTTTATTTCTTTACCTTTCTAAGTCATTTTGCACTATTCAATGACTTTTTCTGTTAGATGCAAACACAGTAATGTCACCAACCACACTGATTTGCCAGAACCAATGGATTACTTAAGACTTGGTACTTACATTTCTAAATTCAGGGAAGTTCTGAGTCAATTGGGATAAACTGATCTCCCTGAGGGACATACATACAGAAAGCTTAAGTATCTCAGCAAAGTCACAGAGCTAGTTTGTGGCAGAATTGGGTTAGAATACAGAGCCCCAAATAACTAGTCATGAGCATCTCTAACTAACCTATAATGACTGATAAATTCTGAGGCACAGGGTTTGACCACTTTTATGACTTCACCAGCTGAAGGCAAATGGATAGCAGATCACCCTTTTTAAAAAAAAATCTTTTTTATTAAGTATTTGTACATTTCATAGTATGGTTCTTAATCAAATTTACAGCCCGACTTTATGCCCCCAACCCCCCATCAGAACTCATGCATTTCACAATCCACCCTAAGCTCTATCCAGTCAAAATTTTGAACAAAGATGTCCCTCTGTGCAAATTCATCCAGTGGAGTCTACTCAGCGCATCTAGAATTCTTAAGAAAGGCAGGATGCAAATCTCTTTTATTCCACCTGTTTTTTTTTTCATTTTAATCAAAATGTTCTCACTCTGAGCTGGAGCTTTGACAGGTGACCACTTTATACCTACTAGAAATTCACTGACCTGCCTTTATAGCCCCCTGTCTAGGCAATTCACAGGTAAACAACCCAGGCCCACACAAGTTCACACACAAAGGATCCTTCAGTAGTAACATTTATCTTGTATGTGTTCCATTTATCTTTGGCAAAAAGCTTCAGCCCCAAACTATCTTAAGTGATCTCAAAAAGACAGTGATAAGTACCTTCCCCGTCATTACTGCTCCATTTTATCACAGTGGTGATAGCAATAATGGTGGTTGTAACCCCATCGAGTCCATTTAACATGGCTCATTTTCAAAAGCCATTCAATGTCTTGTGACAGTCTGGCCAGGCTGTATGAAAAGATCACTTAACCCCCATGATCTGAGGAAGACTCTGAGTGGGGAAAGAAGAGCCTACAGTCAGAACCCAGGGAAGGGATGAAAAAGACCATTGATTTTATGACAAGGGGCAGAGCCACTGTCAAAACCGAGTAGCACAAATTGAAGGAATGTTTCAATTAGCTGTTTACAAGTTAGGATTCACGAGCTTCTGTTTTATTGTCGGTTGTGTTGATCCTTTGAATTTTACATGTATGTGCATCTGTTTATTTTTACTATCAAAAGAGGACTGTAAACCTCTTAGTAATTATAGTAATTAAAGAATGTTCATAACAGTTTCAGTGAGAAGGTGTTATATGCTGCTGTAGTGACCTAGGCATTGACCACCAGGGCAGAAAGGGAAGGCAGGGTCTGTGGGCCTGCCTGCCAATCATCCTTCCTGACAGGAAGCTGTGGAAAACGCAGGCTTTTGTGCAATCTCTGTGTCACTGGAGTTCATCTGTAACCTTTCTGGGATTTACTTAGCAGGGCTGAAATTGCTCTGTTTTCTAGTGACTGTTGATGTAGAAGAGCATGAGGTTGGTCAGACAATGACGGCAAGAAATAAATCAACTGCTTCCTGTCCTACAACCTCTGCCTTGGAAAAGCATGGTCAGCAGCTGCTGGTGCCCCACGAACTGTCAGACATAGACCATGGAGCCAGAGATCCTCGTTCAAACGCACTCCTTACTCATGTGACCTTGACTTAAGAGTTTATGTCTTCAATTTCTTTGTCAGCAAGAAAGGAATAATAAACACTATTGCATGATGCTTTTGCAAAGTTGAAACAAGATAATTCACCTGACGTGTCCAGTGCATAGCTACCCCCTGGAGACAGGTGACGCTAAGTCTGACTAATCCCTATAGTCTACATTATTTTAGCTCAAGCTTCTGAACACAGTTCTTAGTAAATTCATTCCTTTTTTCATATCTTAAAATGTATGTATTACTACATAACAGACTAAAGTTCACTGTGGCTTAAAAATAAAAAAAAAAAAGAAAAGCCCTTGATCCCATTTTTTAAAGGTCAGGTTCTATTACTCACGGACCTGATGATCTTATTAAGTCATGACCATCAATATTTAACATCAGGATAATGTTACATGTAGTTAGGAGTTCAAAATTTAGAGGCATGATAACCTGGTTTTGAATTCATTATGGCACTTTCTAAAGATATGATATTCTATATACTCAGCTCCAGCACCCTGCTGCTCATTGTTCAGATTTCAAATTAAATTATATTTCCTCTAGAATTCTTCTTTGGTCTTTCATTCTGCATTCTAATTTCTTCCTCTACATACTTCTTATGACACTTATCAAATATTTATGAAATGATTTTTATAATTATTGCCCCATTTCCTTGTGAGTTACAAGCTCCAAGATAGCAAAAAATTATTTATTTTTGGTCACACTAGTGACTAAGTGAGCAGGTGATGATTATTAAATGGATGAGGGTATTTGAGCCAAAAGCTGATGGCATTCAAAAAGCTGCTGTTTGTAGAACACAGTGTAAAAGGGCAGAACAGAAAGCAGAAACCGAATTTGGAAACTAATGCAATGATTTAAGTGAGATGCTGTGGCGTGGATGAGATGACAGTAATAGAGCTTGTGAGAAGTGAGTCCACTTTACATACATTTCATAGTCTGACCTAAAGGATTTGCTGGTGAATCTGATACCAAGGTATAAAAGAACGAGAAGAATCTTTGGGCAAACTGAATAGCTGGACCACACTTCCTTAGATAGGAAAAGCTACAAAGAAGTAGATGTGTTGCAGAAGCTCAAGAGTGCATTTTAGGGTCATGTATAGTCACGATGCCTATGAGACATCCATGTGGACATGTCAAGGAAGCCACATTATGCTCACACTCCAGAGATGCCCAAGCTGGAGACACTTGATGAATGAGAGTTGATCAGTTAACAGAAGAGGGCCGAGGAAGAACTGCTAGATTAGTCCCATGCTGGAAGTCAGGAGGTGAAGAGGAGTCAGGGAAGAACACTAAGAAGGAGCAGTCACAGAGGGAAGAGGAGTAGACCCTCCAAAGAACAGTGAGTTATAAGCCATGTGAAATAATAAGGAAACTCAGAATTTTCTACTCATTTTTCCAATATGATGATCATTGCAAATCTTGACAAGAGCTATTTTAGAGTGTACTGGGAACAAAAAAAAAAAAAGAGTGTGATTTAAAAGTTCATTTAAAAGAGAATGAGAAATCATCAGGGAAAAGTTGATGAGATACCAAAATGAGATTGCTTTCATCCTCAGTGGAGTAGCTAAAATCGAAATAGCCCACCCTCAATGATGGTGAAGACGTGGAGCCAATGGAACTCAGACACATCCCTGGATGGAATGTGATGTGCTACATAGAATCAAAATTAAAAAATAGTCTGGTAGTTTCTCTGAAATTACATATTCACTTCTTATAATATTCAACACATCCACGCTTAGACAAAGAGAAGCATGTATGCTCTCAAGACTTGCACACAGACCCTCAGAGAAGCCTCCTCATAATAAATAACTCAAAGCAACAACCAAGACAGCCATCAACAGGAGAATGGATGTTCAAATCATGCTAAGTTCAAACAACAGAATTCTCAACAAAAGACCATAATGTGTTACTTACAGTAACACCTTGTTGATAGGTAAATTTACAAAACTCATAATATTCAAGAATATACATTGGACTCAAAATCATAATCAAAATATTATGTGGTTCCCAAACACATTAAAGTGTATAAAAAGAGAATTCTCATGGAGAAGACACTGATCGGTAAAGGACTGTGCTTGATAAAGCATTCTGGGGTTATGAAAACATCCTTTATCTTTTTTTTTAATTTTTTTTATTTTATTTATTTTTGTATGTGTATGAATGTACTGTCTGCATGTAGGTTTGTGCACCCATGTCATGCAATGCTGTGGAGGTCAGAAGAGGGTCTCAGATTCCCCTGGAACTGGAGTTCTCCTGGAATTGGAGTTTCAGATGGTTCTCAGCCGCCATGTGGGTACTGGGGATCAAACCTGGGTCCTCTGCAAGAGCAGTCGGTGCTCTTAACCGCTAGGCCATCTCTCCAGCCCCAACATCCTTTATCTTTTAAGAGATGCTATTTACTTGAGTTTTAACATATAAACATTGAAATGGACATTTCAGATGTGTGCATTTTATTAAAACTAATTTAACTTCAATTTACAATTATTTTTGGTCTTTTTGAGACACGGTCTCCCTTGTAGCCCCAGCTGTCCTGGAACTCTCTCTGTAGACCAGGCTGGCCTTGAACTCACAAAGATCCGTCTGCCTCTGCCCCCCAAGTGCTAGGATTAAAGGCATGCACCACCATGCCTGGCCAATTTATAATTTTTTTAAAAGTCAAAGGAAAAGACTTGGAAAAACATGTTTTATACAACTCTACATGTAAAGAAAATATAGAATGGTGGTCAAAAGAATCAGGGAATAAATTAAGGGCCAATTAGAGTTAAGGAGCTTCTTGTCTGTCTTGTCAGAGAGAAATAACATCATATTCTTGTACTGGCACAAGTGATCCAGTAGAGGTAAAAATAACAAATAATGATGTATTTACTTGTAATATCTAAATTTCAAAGTTGTTGCTCTGGAAAATTAGCTGAGAATTGCTCAACAGAGCATCTGAGGTGTAGTGAGGGCTCCCCACATTATACCTCACAAGGTCATTCTTATTGTAACCTAATGATGTGGATAAAAACTCAAAGCAGAGCCATTCTCTGCCTCCTCTCCAAGTGCAACTTGCAGGAAACCCTTTGCTGCTTATGATTTGCTGTGTGTTTTCTCTGATAGCTCCTCACTAGCAGCCTATCTCCTCCCTACTCCATTGACACTGTTCACAAGATCATCTGCCATTCTGTCAGATGACCTCTTACCCTTCTAAGTTACTATTTATAATCTTCATCAAACTGAGGAATTAAGCGTTAGAATTTCTAAAGCCTTAGAACTGAACCTATTGTTGGGGTAGATAGGTTCAGAGAGATCATTTGCTGCAGCAAATTTCAACCCGTTCAACCCAATACATTTGGCTTGGCGAATTGCTTCTTGCATCTTCAAATGTCCATTTAGATAGCATTTCCATAAAGAAGGCTTCTCTTACCCTAAGAGTGAGGTTACTTGACTTTAAAAGAAGGTTTTTTTTTTTTTTAGCTACAATTGAAGTCTCAAAAACTAAACCCCTTGTCCTTTAAAGGGGTAGTAGAGTAGATATTGATTCACATAATTGTACCCTTTCAGAGGAGAGCATGGAGACATAGTACACATTTGAGACTTTAAAAGTCTGTGTCTCCTACCATCATTTTTTTCCGTCAAATCTTTGTATTATGCCTTCCTCTGAAGGCCTTATTCTCAGAAATTTTCTATCAAAATGTTAATGATGGTAAAGGTGACGGGTATTCATAAGACTTGGCAAGGCAATGAAAAGCACACTTGGTGTTTCCATAGTGTAGTGATTATCACATTCACCACATACACACACACACACACACACACACACACACACACACACACTCACTCACTTATTTTAGCATAGAGTCCAGGAGGTTGTATTTGTTTATCTTAGATCAGCTGGGTAATAGGCAACTTTGAAAGCCCATTTGTTTGAAGGCAAATAGGAAGATAGGGTGAGCCACAGCTGTAAGGCCCAAACTTATAGCAAGACATTCTTTCTAAAATGTAACACGAATGTACAGTTATTGATAGAGTATTATTCCTATTTGAAACCTCATGAGTGTGACCTTTGTGGTCTACATTTCTATAAGCATTCTAGTATTCCATACTTTTATGGAATTACCTGTTAATCTCTATACATATACTACTCCAGGGTTTTTATAACCTACAGTTGCAAACTCTTCCACCTCACTCCCATGGACCAGTGAAAGACCTACAACTACATGGTCAGATTTATCACAGCAGCAACTCTACTATGCATGGTACCAATTTTTTGCTATTGCATAAAATTTTTCTCAACTCAATTATGGATTCCTTACAGAAATTGACTAGATCTTAAAGGAAAACTGCATATTACTTCAAAGTCAATAATACAGCACCCTTAATCACAACCACTATGCTAGATGTAGTTACCTATCCTAAAGCAAATCACTACAAATTCAGATGTATCACATGTAACTATCAACCCAACAAATATGTTGTTTTCTATTCCAAATCAGAAGGAATAAAAAATAACCTGTATCGGGGGGAAGGGAAGGGGATATATGCCTGAACTGAATTGGAAAATGATGTATGAAATACACAAAGCATCAATAAAAAAAAATTTGGACAAAGATACTTGCAAAATGCACCAATTACCTAATTGTATGGCAAACTGAGTAACATCAATGTTAACTGAAAACAACTGTTATTATATTGTAGAATCCCTTAACAATAAACAAATAAAAGAGATAAAAATGTGAAAAAAAATAACTTGTATCTGAATGGAATATCTAAGTTTACATATTTAGAAGTTTTTTTCCCCAAAATATGCTCCTATTCTTCCAGTTATGATACAATCTAAAGATACCCGAAGTATTTTGAGGCCCCACAGAAATTCACATTGATGGCCATTAATAACCTCATGTTTGGTGGGTTGGATGAGGAGAGGTCACCAACATACCAGTGGCTTTCAGAAGGCTGGTGTAGACTAGATCTTAGGAGAACTCTAAGAAAACTTTGGGGTCAAATGTCCATAAAATCTACAGTATTCCAATATTTAGAACTAAACAAGGTAATATTTTGCAAAATAAACACAAATTATTGTCTCTTTTCCTCCCTACCATGAAAACTGAGGATATCTTTAAGTCCTGGTGCCTATACACGCCATGCTTAGGAAGATGGCTTATATAATGAATAATAATTTTTTTGGTGTTTTTGAGACAAGGTCTCCCTGTAGCCCCAGCTGTCCTGGAACTTGCTCTGTAGACCAGGCTGGACTTGGACTCCAGAGATCTGCCTGCCCATGCTTCCAGAGTGCTGGGATTAAAGGCATGAACCATCACACCTGGCCAGAATAATAATTTTTAACAATTACCATCTGTGAGTGAGGCCCAGCGTAACAGACTGCTCTGTAGTAAGTCCAAACTGTGGAAATTTATCTCTTGAACCATATACTTATGATCAGAGGTAGGAACAGGCTGCAGGCCAAGTTTTGGTGAAAATTCTGGTGCATCCTGCTGGGATTCCAAATTACAGCCATTTTGAAAAGCAACATCTCTCACACATGTCTACCATAGTAGAGCAAAGGCCTGACAAAAGATAATCAAGAATTGTACAACTAGAGCTTCACATCTGTACTGGATATGATGGCACCTGATCACATGATAAGATGAATGACCCCAGCAACAATGCACTATGGGATGGAAATGGAACCTTTGGAATAGGCTCAAGCAGAAGCAAATGGTGTAAGGAAGCTGTAGACACCCCCCCCCAGTTTTATGCCTCGGTTTTGTACTAGAGCTCTTCTCAGCTTACAGCCATGGCTCTTTGGATATACTAAAAGAATGAGGAAAACCCAAAGCTTGGTTTATAGAAAGATAAGCCTGATAAGCAGAATAAAGCTGGGGAAGGACAGCAGCTCCACTTCAACCTCCTCCAGGGATGGATTCAAGAGACTTCACAGAGGAGGAGTTAGAGATGGCCGAGAAACATCTTAAGAAGTGTTCAACATCTCTGATAATTAAGGAAATGCAAATTAAAACCACTCTGAGATACCACCTTACTCCAATAAGACTGGCTAGGATCAGGAACATGAATGACACCAAGTGCTGGAGAGGTTGTGGGGAAAGGGGAACACTCATCCATTGCTGGTGGGAATGTAAACTTGTACAGCCACTATGGAAAGCAGTGTGGAGAACCCTTAGAAGACTCAAAATGAGCCTTCCATTTGACCCAGTCATACCACTCCTGGGTATATACCCACAAGACACAACTTACCCCAATCGCAGCCCTTACTTCTACCATGCGCCCCCTTCCGCAGATTGTTGCCCTAGGTTAGAAAAGGAGGGCACAGGTGCGATAGAAGCAAAAATCAGTTCTACTTTCTATGCGCGCTGTTGTCTGGTCTCTAGTCCAATCGGTGTTTTTCAGGTGGTGCCAGCTTGTCCAGGCATAACCTTTCGATCCTACTAATGAAGCACAACACATTAGATTCTAAAGTATTTAAACAGTTACTAATTGTTATGGTAGGTTTACTTTGGTAACTTTTTAAACTGCAAATCTTACCGTGTGGATTTAATGACTATCTTCCTCCAAGCTCTTGGCCTTCTTCAGCCTGGCATGAAAACTTGCTTTAAGGAGTTTACGTACTGTCCTTTCTTTAATTTGTGGTTTTTTTTTTTTTTTTTTTTTATTAATTTTATTGATGCTTTGTGCATTTCATACACTTTTTTCAATTCAGTCCGCTTATTCCCTTTCGCCCTCCCCCCACCCCCACCCTCTCCAGATCAGCATTCTGCCATAAATCGTCCTGCATCTTTCTCTCAGTTTTTTTTTTTTCTTTTTGCTATAAGTGAATAATCCATGAGTACACGCATCCTCCATCAAAAACTATTGCAGGCTGTTGTGCCCAAACACCTACAGCCCCACCACCAGTTGTGGGGGGTGACAGGTTGTTTTGTTCAATCACGTTGATCAAATGAGTTCCAGACTAATTGCTGTAGTTTTTAACCTTCCCCCAACTCGCAGCCCTTACATTCTACCAAACAGCCCCCTTTCCGCAGTGTTCCCTAGGCTTTAGAAAGGGGCACAGGGTTGCTGAGAGGTAAAACAGTCCACCTCTCTGGAGCTGGTGACTTGGACTCTGGTCACTATCTGCGCTTTTCCTTTCATGGGCCTGACAGTTGGTCAGGATACCCTTTCGATCCTACTAATGAAGCACAAATTAGATAAATAGGTATTAAGCAGCACTGAAATAATTATTGGTAGGTTACTTCGTAGCTAGACACATGTTTGATAAAATGTTAATCCATGATTACAATTTTCTCCCCCTGTTAAATTGACAGGTCTTACTGTGGCGTATAACATCTCCTAACTTGTAGCGTAGTAAGCTTGTGGCCATCAAGCCATGGGTTATTTCTCAAGGGGAGAGCCAATATGCAATTAGATTTGGGATATAAGGCACATGGCCTGCCCAACCCCCCCCACACCACCCACACCCCCCCCCCCACCCCCCCAACCCACCACCCCCACCCCCCAACCCTTGCTGCAAAGTATTTCCAGGCAGAGTGAGTGTAGCTTGGTTGCGAACGTGAGGTTGCTTGACTCAGGGAGACCCTCATAGTTTGCTTTATGTGTTTAGTGGCCTTTGGTAACATCGCTCTGGCATTCCAGAGCCCATCTGTACACCGTGCAGTAGTGGTTCTCAATACATCCCTCCCCTGTTAACGTCTGGTCTTCAGAGCCAGGGTCTTATTGCCTCTCTATGAGGTATCCCACGTTTAAAGACAAGGAAGCTCCTTATCCTTTGTTGGGCCTTGGATCCCTGTGCCCAACTATCCACCCTGGTAAAATCCATTTGATAAACCTCCTTGCTGATTTGAGCTAATCGTATTTATAATTTGCTGAGTGTGCAAGCACCTAGGACTTTATTATGTATATTTTGTTCTGAACTCAGAGATTAATTTCCCTTCACAGTTACCTCATTCGAGTAGTCACATGTAAAAGAAACTAGTTTTACCGGTTTTTTTTATAGAGATCACCTCTACAATAGTTAGTCTCCAATTACATGTTGGGGAGCGACCTCATCATTGCATATTTCTAATTGTTCTAATGGTTGGGAAGGCAAGGAAGTCTGCTATATCAGAACCTTTGTGGCATCTCTAAAGGTAAGTTTCATTGGACTCATTATAACTAGTTTTACGTAGATCCACAGAGGGGTTCAATATTTATGGCAATCTGAGGCTTTTCTTCCTTATGAATGTTCAGACGGGTCAGCCTTCTCCTAGTATCACTTTTGGTTCACAGCTCCTACTCAACTGCACAAAACTGTATATTTCTTTCTCAGCCGTTATCAGTTTGGTGACGTTTGTCTGTTGGAACAAACAACCAATCGTTTACTCATTTTAGTTAGTTTTAAGATTATACTTGCAGGGGTTTGATCTGAAAAAGGTTTATGTCTTTCTGTATCCACCCCCCCTTTTTTTTTAGCGGATGGGTCTCCAGAAGAAATAGTTGTATTATTCATGACTATAGGGTGGAGTCAAGGAATAGATTTCATCAAATTCACCCATGTGTTTTGGGTGACTAGATATGATTAACTTGGGAAGGCAAACTTAATTTTTATCTTAAATCATCTTAAAGAGAATGCTAAAAGGTGATCCTGTACAACAGAAAATTTATAGAGAACATTTGTATGTGTCAATCCCAAAGTGCTTGCTCTACAGATTTTATGAAAAGCAAATGTGGCAACAGCGAATTATATCTCATTTAATTCAGATGCATTAACATTTTTATCAGATTCTGTAAACCAATGTTGTTTAATATACACATGTGGTAAGTTTTACTTTTTACTAAGTTCCATAAAACAACCATGTGTCCTGTAGACAGTGTATAGGCGAAACTGGGTACTTGCTGAGCTCACTCAGTAAATATGCCTTAATCGAATAGACACGCCGTGTCCCTCTCCCACCCTCCACCTGCAATGCACCGTTTCAGTCCAGTTTCTGATGCAGTCTTTCTGTTCTTTACTATCCTCCTCTCCATGAGAAATATTGATATCTGGGTTGTTGGTACGAGCATCCACAAGTGAGGGACACCAGTTGTCGTTTTTTTTTCTGGGGACTGTGTTACGTCACTTAACATAATGTCCTTCCAGCTCCATCCATTTACCTGCAAATTTCATGATGTTGTCCCTCCTTTAACTGCTGCATAGTATTCCATGTATACAGGTACCACATTTTCTCTATCCACTCGTCAGTTGAAGGGCACCTGGGCTGGTTCCAGCTTTTGCATTGTGAACAGAGCTGCAATAAACGGTGTGCATGAATCTTTGCAGTAAGTTGTGTCTTGTGGGTATACACCCAGAAGTGGTAATGACTGGGTCAAATGGAGGCTCATTTTGAGTCTTCTAAGGGTCTCACACATGCTTTCCATAGTGGCTGTACAAGTTTACATTCCCAGCAGCAATGGATGAGTTTCCCCTTTCCCCACAACCTCTCCAGCCCTTGGTGTCATTCATTTCCTGTCCTAGCCAGTCTTATTGGAGTAAGTGGTATCTCAGATGGTTTTAATTTGCTTTCCTTAATTATCGCGATGTTGACACTTCTTAAGGTTTTCTCGGCCATCTCTAACTCCTCCTCTTGACGATCTCTTGAATCCATCCCTGGAGGGGTTGAGTGGAGCTGCTGTCCTTCCCCAGCTTTATTCTGCTTATCAGCTTTCTTTCTATAAACCAAGCTTGGGTTTTCCTCATTCTTTTAGTATATCCAAAGAGCCATGGCTGTAAGCTGAGAAGAGCTCTAGTACAAAACCGAGGCATAAAACTGGGGGGGGGTGTCTACAGCTTCCTTACACCATTTGCTTCTGCTTGAGCCTATTCCAAAGGTTCCATTTCCATCCCATAGTGCATTGTTGCTGGGGTCATTCATCTTATCATGTGATCAGGTGCCATCATATCCAGTACAGATGTGAAGCTCTAGTTGTACAATTCTTGATTATCTTTTGTCAGGCCTTTGCTCTACTATGGTAGACATGTGTGAGAGATGTTGCTTTTCAAAATGGCTGTAATTTGGAATCCCAGCAGGATGCACCAGAATTTTCACCAAAACTTGGCCTGCAGCCTGTTCCTACCTCTGATCATAAGTATATGGTTCAAGAGATAAATTTCCACAGTTTGGACTTACTACAGAGCAGTCTGTTACGCTGGGCCTCACTCACAGATGGTAATTGTTAAAATTATTATTCTGGCACAGGTGTGATGGTTCATGCCTTTAATCCCAGCACTCAGGGAAGCACGGGCAGCAGATCTCTGGAGTCCAAGTCCAGCCTGGTCTACAGAGGCAAGTTCCAGGACAGCTGGGGCTACAGGGAGACCTTGTCTCAAAAACACAAAAAAATTATTATTCATTATATAAGCCATCTTCCTAAGCATGGCGTGTATAGGCACCAGGACTTAAAGATATCCTCAGTTTTCATGGTAGGGAGGAAAAGAGACAATAATTTGTGTTTATTTTGCAAAATATTACCTTGTTTAGTTCTAAATATTGGAATACTGTAGATTTTATGGACATTTGACCCCAAAGTTTTCTTAGAGTTCTCCTAAGATCTAGTCTACACCAGCCTTCTGAAAGCCACGTGGTATGTTGGTGACCTCTCCTCATCCAACCCACCAAACATGAGGTTATTAATGGCCATCAATGTGAATTTCTGTGGGGCCTCAAAATACTTCGGGTATCTTTAGATTGTATCATAACTGGAAGAATAGGAGCATATTTTGGGGAAAAAAACTTCTAAATATGTAAACTTAGATATTCCATTCAGATACAAGTTTTTTTTTCACATTTTATCTCTTTTATTTGTTTATGTTAAGGATTCTACAATAAATAACAGTTGTTTTCAGTTAACATTGATGTTACTCAGTTTGCATACAATTAGGTAATTGGTGCATTTTGCAAGTATTCTTGTCCAAATTTTTTTTTTATTACTTTTTTATTATTTCATACATCATTTTCAATTCAGTTCAGGCTTATTCCCCTTCCCTTCCCCCCGATACAGGTTATTTTTTATTCCTCTGATTTGGAATAGAAAACAACATATTTGTTGGGTTGATAGTTACATGTGATACATCTGAATTTGTAGTGATTTGCTTTAGGATAGGTAACTACATCTAGCATAGTGGTTGTGATTAAGGGTGCTGTATTATTGACTTTGAAGTAATATGCAGTTTTCCTTTAAGATCTAGTCAATTTCTGTAAGGAATCCATAATTGAGTTGAGAAAAATTTTATGCAATAGCAAAAAATTGGTACCATGCATAGTAGAGTTGCTGCTGTGATAAATCTGACCATGTAGTTGTAGGTCTTTCACTGGTCCATGGGAGTGAGGTGGAAGAGTTTGCAACTGTAGGTTATAAAAACCCCGGAGTAGTATATGTATAGAGATTAACAGGTAATTCCATAAAAGTATGGAATACTAGAATGCTTATAGAAATGTAGACCACAAAGGTCACACTCATGAGGTTTCAAATAGGAAAATACTCTATCAATAACTGTACATTCGTGTTACATTTTAGAAAGAATGTCTTGCTATAAGTTTGGGCCTTACAGCTGTGGCTCACCCTATCTTCCTATTTGCCTTCAAACAAATGGGCTTTCAAAGTTGCCTATTACCCAGCTGATCTAAGATAAACAAATACAACCTCCTGGACTCTATGCTAAAATAAGTGTGTGAGTGTGTGGTGTGTGGTGTGTGTGTGTGTTGTGTGTGGTGGTGAATGTGATAATCACTACACTATGGAAAACACCAAGTGTGCTTTTCATTGCCTTGCCAAGTCTTATGAATACCCGTCACCTTTACCATCATTAACATTTTGATAGAAAATTTCTGAGAATAAGGCCTTCAGAGGAAGGCATAATACAAAGATTTGACGGAAAAAAAATGATGGTAGGAGACACAGACTTTTAAAGTCTCAAATGTGTACTATGTCTCCATGCTCTCCTCTGAAAGGGTACAATTATGTGAATCAATATCTACTCTACTACCCCTTTAAAGGACAAGGGGTTTAGTTTTTGAGACTTCAATTGTAGCTAAAAAAAAAAAAACCTTCTTTTAAAGTCAAGTAACCTCACTCTTAGGGTAAGAGAAGCCTTCTTTATGGAAATGCTATCTAAATGGACATTTGAAGATGCAAGAAGCAATTCGCCAAGCCAAATGTATTGGGTTGAACGGGTTGAAATTTGCTGCAGCAAATGATCTCTCTGAACCTATCTACCCCAACAATAGGTTCAGTTCTAAGGCTTTAGAAATTCTAACGCTTAATTCCTCAGTTTGATGAAGATTATAAATAGTAACTTAGAAGGGTAAGAGGTCATCTGACAGAATGGCAGATGATCTTGTGAACAGTGTCAATGGAGTAGGGAGGAGATAGGCTGCTAGTGAGGAGCTATCAGAGAAAACACACAGCAAATCATAAGCAGCAAAGGGTTTCCTGCAAGTTGCACTTGGAGAGGAGGCAGAGAATGGCTCTGCTTTGAGTTTTTATCCACATCATTAGGTTACAATAAGAATGACCTTGTGAGGTATAATGTGGGGAGCCCTCACTACACCTCAGATGCTCTGTTGAGCAATTCTCAGCTAATTTTCCAGAGCAACAACTTTGAAATTTAGATATTACAAGTAAATACATCATTATTTGTTATTTTTACCTCTACTGGATCACTTGTGCCAGTACAAGAATATGATGTTATTTCTCTCTGACAAGACAGACAAGAAGCTCCTTAACTCTAATTGGCCCTTAATTTATTCCCTGATTCTTTTGGCCACCATTCTATATTTTCTTTACATGTAGAGTTGTATAAAACATGTTTTTCCAAGTCTTTTCCTTTGACTTTTAAAAAAATTATAAATTGGCCAGGCATGGTGGGGCATGCCTTTAATCCTAGCACTTGGGGGCAGAGGCAGACGGATCTTTGTGGAGTTCAGGCCAGCCTGGTCTACAGAGAGAGTTCCGACAGCTGGGGCTACAAGGAGACCGGGTCTCAAAACGACCAAAAATAATTGTAAATTGAAGTTAAATTAGTTTTAATAAAATGCACACATCTGAAATGTCCATTTCAATGTTTATATGTTAAAACTCAAGTAAATAGCATCTCTTAAAAGATAAAGGATGTTGGGGCTGGGAGAGATGGCCTAGCGGTTAAGAGCAACCGACTGCTCTTGCGAGGACCCAGGTTTGATCCCCAGCCCACAATGGCGGCTGAGAACCATCTGAAACTCAAATTCCAGGAGAACTCCAGTTCCAGGGATCTGAGACCCTCTTCTGCCTCCACAGCATTGCATGACATGGGTGCACAAACCTACATGCAGACAGTACATTCATACACAATCAAAAATAATAAATAAAAAAAATTAAAAAAAGAATAAAGGATGTTTTTCATAACCCCAGAATGCTTTATCAAGCACAGTCCTTTACCGATCAGTGTCTTCTCCATGAGAATTCTCTTTTTATACACTTTAATGTGTTTGGGAACCACATAATATTTTGATTATGATTTTGAGTCCAATGTATATTCTTGAATATTATGAGTTTTGTAAATTTACCTATCAACAAGGTGTTACTGTAAGTAACACATTATGGTCTTTTGTTGAGAATTCTGTTGTTTGAACTTAGCATGATTTGAACATCCATTCTCCTGTTGATGGCTGTCTTGGTTGTTGCTTTGAGTTATTTATTATGAGGAGGCTTCTCTGAGGGTCTGTGTGCAAGTCTTGAGAGCATACATGCTTCTCTTTGTCTAAGCGTGGATGTGTTGAATATTATAAGAAGTGAATATGTAATTTCAGAGAAACTACCAGACTATTTTTTAATTTTGATTCTATGTAGCACATCACATTCCATCCAGGGATGTGTCTGAGTTCCATTGGCTCCACGTCTTCACCATCATTGAGGGTGGGCTATTTCGATTTTAGCTACTCCACTGAGGATGAAAGCAATCTCATTTTGGTATCTCATCAACTTTTCCCTGATGATTTCTCATTCGTCTTTTGACTTTTTCAACACCCTCTTTTTTTTTTTTTGTTCCCAGTACACTCTAAAATAGCTCTTGTCAAGATTTGCAATGATCATCATATTGGAAAAATGAGTAGAAAATTCTGAGTTTCCTTATTATTTCACATGGCTTATAACTCACTGTTCTTTGGAGGGTCTACTCCTCTTCCCTCTGTGACTGCTCCTTCTTAGTGTTCTTCCCTGACTCCTCTTCACCTCCTGACTTCCAGCATGGGACTAATCTAGCAGTTCTTCCTCGGCCCTCTTCTGTTAACTGATCAACTCTCATTCATCAAGTGTCTCCAGCTTGGGCATCTCTGGAGTGTGAGCATAATGTGGCTTCCTTGACATGTCCACATGGATGTCTCATAGGCATCGTGACTATACATGACCCTAAAATGCACTCTTGAGCTTCTGCAACACATCTACTTCTTTGTAGCTTTTCCTATCTAAGGAAGTGTGGTCCAGCTATTCAGTTTGCCCAAAGATTCTTCTCGTTCTTTTATACCTTGGTATCAGATTCACCAGCAAATCCTTTAGGTCAGACTATGAAATGTATGTAAAGTGGACTCACTTCTCACAAGCTCTATTACTGTNTGGGGTGAATGGTGAAACTACAACAATATAGACTGGACACTCATTTGATCAACTTGATTGAACATACAAGCCCCCCCTGTTGGATGGTGGGACCCATGAGCTGTGTGGGTTTGGGCACAACTGCTTGCAAATTGGTTTTACATGAAGGATGCTTGTACTCACAAATTATCACTTATTGTTAAAAAAATGAAAACAAAACAAAACAAAAAACAGAGAAAGATGCAGAAAAGTTATGGCAGAATGCATGGTCTGGGATGGGTAGGGGTGGGGTGGCGGGAAGGGAAAGGGATATATGCCTGAAATGAATTGGAAAATGATGTATGAAATACACAAAGCATCAATAAAAATAAATAAATAAATAAATAAATAAATAAATGAAAAGAGGAAGTCTCAACAGGTGCACATTTTAATGGAGCACTTGCAATATACATTGTGAGTAAGGAGAAGTGATCCAACCTTAGAATATATAAGATCTCCTGAGCAGTGGGGACTAGCCTGAACCAAAGGTTGGAGGCCTAAAGGGAAGCACTATGGAACTGAGGGAGAGGTCTTAGAAGGAGGTATGAAAGTAATCGTGGCAGTGAGTATAAATTGTGAACACCCATCTCGTGTTAATATCCACCAAAAGCAACAAACCACTGAAGAGGCACTAAGTAGCCATGACTACAGAGATGAAGCCTGGGCTCAGCAATATCAATTCCCAAATATAATAGCTAGTATGGCTATGTTTGTGGCTAAAAACTCAAATAATATCAAAAGAGTGCATTAATTGCTTTTCTCATTGCATTGAGAATCATCTGAAGGGTGAAAGGGAAATCATGGGCAGATCAGGAAGCAGGGTGACCTGCACAGAACCTGGACCACTATAGTCCTCCAGCCTTGCCCCAATGGCCCTATATCTCCCATCTAAGCTCATCTCCCAGAAAAAAAACTTATCAACTAGGAATCAAGTTGTTCAAACAAATGAGTCTCTGGTGAATAAAGAGTGAACCCTCAGTGGGGCGCTGTTCTTATAAAGTATCATGTGGCCACATGGGAACAGGTAGAGCACATATCCCCAGAAGACTTCTTGGGGATTTGTCTTTCTGTTCACAGGCCTCGGCCAGCACCAATATCTGGAGGGCTAACCCCACACAGGACACACTTCATACTGGCCTCAGTGTGAGAGCACATGCACATAGGACCCAGTGATCCTGTCACATGCCACAGCATCTAGAAGCAGCTGGTCTCTCTGAATCCTAGAATGCCTACTGAAGCACAGCTGCTGTTCCAGCTCATAGGGCATTCTCCTAAGCAGGGGCTGGCAATCCATCCAAACACCTGTTTATATAAATAAAAGATTTATTGGAACACTGCATCTTTATTCATTTGCATACTGTCTGTAACTGATTTGACATTACAGTGGCAGAGCTATGTTATTGTCACAGAACCTGCACGGTCTACAAATTCTAAAATAAGATGCAATATGTACCATGTACCTAACAGTTCCAGAAACAGCACAAGTCTCATCAACACATACTGTAACTGAGCTGTGTGGGATGGATTACAGATCTGGGCCCTCGAATATAGCACACCATTTTAAATGGATACAAAGGAAGTCCTGCTGAATTCTGAGGTACAATGTCATCATACAAAAAAGTGTATCCAGGGGGCTGGAGAGATAGCCTGGTGGTTAAGAGCACCGACTGCTCTTGCAGAGGACCCAGGTTCCATCCCCAGCACCCACATGGCGGCCAAGAACTGTCTGTAACTCCAATTCCAGGAGAACTCCAGTTCCAGGGGAATCCGAGACCCTCTTCTGACCTCCTCAGCATTGCATGACACGGGTGCACAAACCTACATGCAGACAGGACATTCATACACATACAACAATAAATAAAATTTAAAAAAAAATTTAAGTGTATCCAGGTGGCATAGGGAGCAGGATGTAGTCAAAAAAGAGAAATGTAAGGGCTGGAGAGATGGCCTAGCGGTTAAGAGCGCCGACCGCTCTTACGGTCGATCCCCAGCACCCACATGGCGGCTGAGAACCGTCTGAAACTCCAATTCCAGAACTCCAGTTCCAGGGGAATCCGACACCCTCTTCTGACCTCCGCAGCATTGCACGACAAGGGTGCACAGACCTGCATGCACACAGTACATTCATACACATACAGAAATAAATAAAAAAATTAAAAAAAAAGAGAGAAATGTATATTCTTGATCGTGTGAAGAACAACCAGATGAGATGTCCATAGACAGAAATGTAGTCATAAGCTCCTTCAGAGTCTAGCTCAACTGTGGAGGGTGAGGTCACCCACAGTTTGTCTTAGTTGCTTTGCCTGTTGCTCTTGATAAAATAGCCTAAAAAAAAAAAAAAAAAGGCAACTAAAGAATGGATGCACTGACCTTGGCTCAGTCCACAGGTATGGTTCCTCGTAGGAAGACAAGGTAGAAGCTTGATGTAGCTGCTCACATTGTGTCTTTAGTCAGAAAGAAGAGAGAGCTTCTTTCCCAGCTGACTTCCTCCTTTTTATTCAGTCTGGGATCCAAGCCTAGAGAATAATGCTGCCCTCCTTTAAGATGGGTCTTCCTACTTTAATTAACCTAATCAAGATGATTCCCTCACAGGTACACCTAGAGGCTAACCTAATCTACATAATTCATCACAGGTGTGCCCCCAGGCCTGCCTCCTAGCTGACTCAGATCCTGTCACTCTGATAGTCAATGCTAACTCATCACAAAAGTTTGTCTCACAACCAACCTACAAGCCATGCATGAGGCAAGGACATGAAGTCACATGAAGTCTGTGTATGGCTAGTGATATGCTCCAGTTGGTCAACATTATCTTGCACTGGACAATTATTTCATGTAATCACAGTTCCCTGTCTATTGATGCCAGCTTGGTAGCTTCATCTCAGCCATGATAAGAGTACGGAACAAAGAGTTGCTAACTATCTATCTACCTAACTTCATAATTCACTGTCAGGTTGGCAGAACTCTTATTGACACATCATATTTTCACTTTTGGCTGCTTCCTCTTTTTCCTTCCTTTCACAGATATTGATCCTTAGTAAACATTCTATGCCCCAGATTTACCTCTATGTCTTGCTTCCAGAGAATCTGATTTTCAGCTGGAAGTTATAGTACAAATATTATCAGAAATTATCTTCACATATGTTAATGTGGATTTTTAAAAATATTGCACTGAGTTTAAATGACAGTATATACAGTAATCTATTATAGAATCTTAGTTGTCGAAGCCCCAATAAGTATCAATTAACTAAATTAATTATACAAAATTCTTGAGTTCTTTCTGATAGGCATTTCCATGGGAACAGACAGACTAGAACAGAATGTCAGAGAGAAGGGAGGGAAGAACATTACAGTGCACTTGAAGATCCACAGAGATGGTTCCATTTGAGAGTCTAATGGAAAGTCTCACCTCAACATATAAAAAAAAAAAAAACAAAAAAGAGTTTAAAAAAACTGCCTTGTGATGGCCTTCTCAACAATTTAGATATTAAAATATATAATCACTCACTCAGCATACAAACTATTTTTTTATTTTATTAATTTTGTATGTGTATGAATGTACTGTCTGCATGTAGGTTTGTGCACCCATGTCCTGAAATGCTGTGGAGGTCAGAAGAGGGTGTCAGATTTCCCTGGAACTGGAGTTAAAGATGGTTTTCAGCCACCACGTGGGTGGTGGGGATTGAACCCGGGTCCTCTGCAAAAGCTGTCGGCGCTCTTAACTGCTAGGCCATCTCTCCAGCCCCCTTAGCATACAAACTATTAAAAATGAGTTAAAATCCCCAAACATACTTAAGCTTTTAGAAAAAAAAAGTATTTTCTGATAGGTGTGGTGGTGCATGCCTGTAATCCCAGCACTGAGGAGTTCAAGGCCAGCCTCCTCTACATGGTGAGTTCTAGGACAGCTGGGGCTACAGGGAGACCCTGTCTCAAAAGACCAAAAAGAAAAATATCTTCTTTTGTGAATGGTAGTCGCCAATTCTAGGTGCTTTATGGAAATTGGAATATACAGGTGTCAATGCCGGGAGGAATAAGCTCTGATCCAGAAGGCTAGGTGATGGGCTGGAGAGATAGCCTAGTGGTTAAGAGCACCAACTGCTCTTGCAGAGGACCCGGGTTCGATCCCCAGCACCCACATGGCAGCTAAGAGCCGTCTGTCACTCCAATTCCAGGAGAACTCCAGTTCCAGGGGAATCTGAGACCCTCTTCTGACCTCCACAGCATTGCACGACATGGGTGCACAGACCTGCATGCAGACAGTACATTCATACACATACAAAAATAAATAAAATAAAATAAAACAGAAGTCTAGGTGAATTAAAGGAAACAAGTAAACCTCGGCTCTAGTCCTAAAGTATAATCTAGGTGTCTTCTAGATTCTTGATTCATTATCTATCTCTTTCTCACTCAAAAACAAAACAAAATATCACTTCTAGTTTCTTTCTAGATTATTCTCCTGTCCATGCCCTTCTGCCTCCTCATTTTCAGCAGTTTTACCATAGCTTCCTGCCTGTCCTTTTGAAAAAAAATCTCCAGCTTTCTTTGGCTTTCTAGACTGTCCTGCCCTGGGAAGTGAACTAGACTTTGTCTCTGAAACCTATTGGAGAACCAAGAGTCCACCCCAGCTTTCCCTGGGATTTGGGCTTTTGAGCAGGGGGTATATGGAAGCCCCTCCCACTTCCACACGTAATTCCTGAGGCCTCAGATTGGGAGTGGGTCTTCTCAAGTTTCATTCCTCCATCCTAGTTTTCCATTATAGGAGACCAGACACAGTTGGCTCCTGATAGTGGGGGAGCAGGAAGTGGGGTATCATTCTTAGAACAAGATCGAAAGAAGGTTCTCTACAGGTTGAGAAATTCCACTCATCAGAATTTCAGTAAGGCTGATCCTTGTGATAGCAGCTGTCACTGTGAAGATCATACTGCATTTTCCAAAGGGCTGCTCCCAGCAGGGAAGGCCATATGTCAGAGCACAGTGTTTGAAGGTACATCTTAGAACTGGAATAGGTAGACATTTCCAAAAGTGCAGTTTTGGTGACAGTGGGCATTGGGTGAACAATAAGTTGGACAGCGAGAGAAATAAAACTTTTGCAGGGGAAAAGATACAATTAAAGAAGAAGTTAAAGGAATATTCTGATTTTCTGAGTCCTGGGGTGCCCTCCACCACATTTTGCTGGAGTCCTGCAGTAAGCATTTCTGTATTCTTAGAAGTTTCGGGAAGGGATTTACTACTATTTCCATAAAGGTTACTTTGTGCAAGGCTGTGATAATAAACAGGTTTGTGTAGGTTGGATGAGTCCCCAACATCAGCTCTTTCCCCTTCTTTCTTTCTTTATTCTTTTCAAGACAGGGTCTCCCTGTAGCCCCAGCTGTCCTGGAACTCACTCTGTAGACCAGGCTGGCTTTGAACTCACAAAGATCCGCCTGCCTCTGCCTCCCAAGTGCTAGGATTAAAGGCGTGCACCACCACGCTCGGCTCCCCTTATTTCTAACACACATTGGAACAGAGTAAGTGGAAATACAGGACGCACAAATTAGGGTGCTTTGTGATTTCTACATATTCTGCATGTAATGAGATACTATATCATATATAAAATTCCAGGAATATTTTCTTTCCTCATCTCCTATCTTCTCTTCAGACATAAAACACAAGAATTTCATTTTTTTTCAACAGATCATGAAAATACTTTAATTAGAGACACACTATCTTGCAGAAAATTAGAAAGGAAAGAAGTTGTTAGTCTTGAGGCCTTGCCTGCTCACTGGCTTCAAGTCTTGAAGACACAGTTTTAATTACTTTTAGTTGCTGTGATAAAAACACTGACCAGGGATTGGAGAATTGGCTCAGTGGTTTAAGAGCATTGGCTGCTCTTGCAGAGAACCCAGGGTCAAGTTCTAGCATGGACATGATGACTAAGTGGCTAACAATCATCCTAACTCCAGTTCCAGGGGATCCAACCCCCTCTACTGACCTCCGTGGGCATTGCATTATATGGGCACACTTCACACATGCAGGCAATACACTCATCCATGTAAAATGAAAATAATAAATGAAATATTTTTTTAAATGAAACACAATTTAAAAATAACATTGACCAAAAACAACTTGGCAAGAGAAGGGTTTATTTGGCTTACAACACAGCCCATCATCAAGGGAAGCCAAGGCTGGAGCTCAGGGCAGGAACCCGAAACACAGACCATGGAAAAGTGGTGCTTCCTGGCTTGCTCTCCTGGTTCATGCTCAGCCTGCTTTCTTATACAATACAGGATTGCCTACCCAGAGATGGCACTGTCCACAATAGGTAAAGCCGTCCTACATCACTAAACAATCAAGAAAATGCCCCCACAGATATGGCTACAGGTGAATCCAGTAGAAAGTTCCTCAATTGAATTTCCCCCTACCCAGGTGTGTCAAGCTGACGACTACAGCTGTCCAGCACACACACTGAGGGTTCACTGTTTCCCACACCCATTATTCAATCAGTTCTAAGGGAAATTTGCAATAAGATCCACTTCACGTTTCCTGTGCTGTTCTCAGCCTCTTCTGTAGTCCTGCATTATCATGCTTCTTCCATCACCAGGGAGCCAGTTCCATTGCTAGTCCTTCATCTGGAGGTAGAGGCCTTATGCTGGCTCCTTTATTGCCTTAGTAGAAGGGTGTCAAGTGGTTCTTAGAATCCTACTTGCCAGCAGGAATCAATCAGTGTAGGTAGTATCTGGCTGAAGGCTGTCTCAGAATACTTCTGCTCACAGTACTGGGGCAATTGTGAAGCAACAGGAACTGTGATTAGTCTGCCCCTTGGTGCTGTTTGTCATGTGAAAGCAGATGAATGGTGTCACTGTAAGTTCAGCTTACAGGTGGATCTGCTTTTGTGTACCCCAAAGTAGATGTTCTGCCATGATCTCAATCTCCCAGTATACAAATACTTCTAAAAAAATTGTTATGAACTATGTTAACCATCTGCAAATGTAAAGATAATAGAATAATAGGCTTCATTTATTCACCATCCAGATCCAATAAGTATAACCACATGGCTGGTCATCTGGCAAGTAAATTCTAGCCACAAGCTCCTGTTATCACATGATTACCTTGAATGGAATACCAAAAATTAATTAACCACTGAATTTTTTCACTTAAAGTATTTCTAAAGAAAAAAAAAAACAAGAATATTTTAACACTTATGCTGCCTACCTCCTACTAGGAAGGAAGGAAAGAGCTTCATATTGCAGATCAGTATGGAGGCTGCTGCCCTTCTCTACATTGGTAAACTTACATAACCCAGCCTTTTCCTGCCTATTTCCAGGCTGGTCACTTGAGAATTACTGATGACAGCATTCAAATGGAGAGGAGATTTTTACCTGGCTTTTCTGCATGGGCAGCACACATCAGAATAAGCAAAGAAGGGTTCAGGAAAGTGATCAGGAGGCAGTGAGACTGAGTGTGAGTACAGGCCTTGCAGGCAGAGCTTACAAAAAACAACCAGCACGCTTGCAATTTCATTAAGATAAGAACCAAACTGGCTATTGGCCAACAGAGATGCGGACACTCAAGAGGGGATTTTTTTTGATGAAAGAGTGGTTCAATATTAAATTCTTCAATAGAGAGCCATTTGGATTCTAATTCCTAATTCTGCACAGAAACTGGGAAGATGGTGATGGGTCAGGAAAGCAGAATTCAAACCCCTTTTGCTAACAGGAACTAAGCCCAAAGGGTGAAATATAATCACAAGAGATTGGATCCCAAGATGGTGTAAATCACTAACCTGAGCCTTCTTAGGGAAACCATGATAAATGACAGACCAGGAGGTCTCCATGATTTGAAAGAGACATTGAAAGCAGCCAGCTGTTTCTTTCAATGTGTTAGATTTTTGTTTATTTCTTTTATTTTCTCTTATAAACACAACCTAAATTGGTGTCTAAAATCCTAGTAAAGAAACTCTGTGGGATGTCTGCAGTTGCTCTCTGTGTTCCTTCTTTATTTACTCACTAACACAAGTATCAAGACCATATGAGCCAAGATGCTATTCACCAGTGTTCACAGGGGCCTCCACACCACCATGTGGGGCTAGTGTACTCCAGCATAGTCAAGCTATTCATCTGCATTTTCTTTTCCTTCTCCTTCAGGTGTATGACCACTCATGAATTCTCCATGAGTACTGAGTAAGAGTCTAGCTTCAAAAGGCACAGCAAAGACATCTCTGCCTGGGTTTGCATCATTTATTCCTCCTTTCTTAGGAAAGTTGATTACCCAAAGTCAAATGGGCAGCCAGCAAGAACCCATTGCCTGCCCATTGTTCAGCCTCAGCCCTCTCTGTTACATAGAATAGAGCTGCTTTTTCTTGGTGAAGAAATCCACCTGCTTTGGGATTCCCCTTACATGAATTACCATATGCTTTATTATATATACTATATGTAAATATAGTATATATATTCTAAAATGCTTTGGGTGAAAAGCATAACAAAACAAAATGAATTGTAAGCTCTCTCTAATGTTTCTGATAATTTTTTACTATACTAAAACAATAATAAAATTATACATTTTTTCCAATCACCAGGTAAAACATACCCTATTCTTTCCTGCGCATAAAACAAATATGTATCAGATTTTTATAACTTTGACAAATATTATCTTTATTGTTCTTTTTGTATTGTGCATCTGTATGTGTTCTTTATACATCACTCTCCTTGAATAATGCAAAGAATGGTCCCGCTGTGATTGTTTGGAGTCTGACCTTTGCAAATAAAAGAGAAACTCCTTCAATCTCCTCTTCTCTCTTACAAAGATTGACTTAAAGAAGAACTCAAAGACGGAGTGTAAGTAGACCATCATGATGAAAATATCTAAGGCCTTTTCCTGAACCACATTAAGAAAAAAACAAACAAATGTAGCAGGCTTCATCCTTAGCCCTGGGGCAACGTGGGCACCAACAGAGCTTGAGGCAGCTGCAGAAAAAAAATGAATTCAGTTACAGGAGCAGTTTGTCAAGATAAATAGCTAAAACATAAAAGGCTGTTTAGTTTAAACTTATCATGTATTTGGATTTCAAAATTCCATAGGGAAAAACATGTCAATGATGTGATTGATTGACAGAATAAGAAACCTGACCTCCAGAGCTGCCTTGCAATATGTTCAGGGAAATGCTTCACAAGTGGAGAAGCCTTTAGTCTCAGACATGTTTAATCAGAAAGGTGACACTAAAGCAAATACTCTTTCTTGGAGTAAAAAAAAATCTGGGATCCATTTTTGGTTGCTTTTCCACTCACGTTTCCCCTACACCACTTCATAAACCTTTTAGGTCTACAACCCAAATATGCTAAAACATTTTCTTCCCATTACCCCATCCTAGATAAACTCCCAATTGTCTATGGCCTGCACAACAGCTCATCTTCCCTCTGCTCTAATCTTTGTACCTAACTCAATTATTACCCAGAAAAATGAGGAGTAAAGCTTTGTCCCTCTCTTACTTAAAACCCTCCCCTGTCTACTTGGGTCTAGAAGATTTGCTGCCATTCCATCTTTACATTTGCATCTTTCTCCCCCACATTTGCTGGTGTATCCTTCCTGTTCCACAAAGTTGGCTAAGTTCTCTTCCACATCTGGGATGGCTCACTCTTGCTTCTACTTCAACACTCAGTCTCCCCTCTGCCTCTCCTTGTAGTCAGTATCTTCTTGAGGTCAGTCACCAACTCAAAGGCAACTTTCCTAGCCATACCACCTATACTTTAAAAAAATATTTTATTATTTTTATTTTGTGCATATGAGTGTATTGCGTGCATGAATGTAAGTGCATTTGTGTTTTGCAATGTCTGCAGAGTTCAGAAGAGAGCGTCAGATCCCTTGGAACTGGATGGTTATTAGCTGCCATCTGGGTGCTGGGAATTGACCTCGGATTCTCTGCAAAAGCAGCCAGTGCTCTTAACCACAGAGCCATCTCTCCAGCCCATACTACTTATTCTTTATCACTTTCAGTCACATCATGATGCTTCATGAATGTATGGCCACTGGAAATATCTCATCTACTTAGTTCCTTCTTCCTTTTCTTTAAACTATCTTTCTTGTGAGAATATTATCTTTATAAGAATGTAGACTGTTCCAGTATATTTTTATTTTCCCTGATCCCTAAGTGCTAGCATGATCAAAACATGTTCTATGAGACTCTCAAAAAATCAATAAAATGATATATATATATATATATATATATTTTTTTTTAATGCAAGAGCCAGATGCTGGGGTAGAGTGTTGTGAAACACTCTCTTCTGGACATGAGACAACCAGTGCACCCATGAATTCACAATTTAACCACAATTAACTACACAAGACCTTCATGGAATTGGACCTGTCACCATTTCATCATGCATGAGGGAGGGGCTCATGAGTCCTCACCCCTCATGAGTGACTATGAGCAGCTAATGTGTCCTTGGGAAAGGAGGTCATTTCTTCAGTTAACCACTGATAAGAGCTGCCCATACTCCAGTAAATAACCTTGAAATCATGGTCACACAAGTAACCCTAATTAAACTCTCTAGGTAAGAAGAGACATCAAATCAGACAAGGGCAAGCTGGGAAGAAGAATTTCAGAAGGAAAGAAGATAGAGTTGAGAGAAGGTAGAGGGGTGACAATGATGCAAATTCAGTATATCCATGTAAGAAATTCTTGAAGAATTTAAAAATGAATAAGTAACTGTACAAAAGAGGTTGCTGCAGACCCATGATGCTTTGATGATCACTTGGGTTTTGTACACCCTGCTTTCCAGGACTGTGTTCCATATTCTGTCCTTTGATGTCTATACATTTTGAAAGGCTCCATCAGATTTTGGTTATATCTGCCTCCATAATTCTGCTTCAGTTTCTTCATCTTTTCCCTCTTCTGAATATGACTAGTTTTTCCAATACTTTCTTGGTAAACACCTCTCAGTGGCCTTCAGTATGCTGTTCTACTTCATCAAGCACGTTGGCACATCCTCCTCCACACATCTTGCTGTGTGAATGATTTTGTTCATGTCTCCATCAATTCCTAAGAAGCCATTAAATTCATTAATGATTTCACTCCATAAGTTCTTCCAGAAGGCTTTTACAGTTTCTGATTTTAATTCGTCTATTGCAACTTGACAAATGTTATTCCATCAGCAACAGTGAAGGACTTCCAGCACTGAGCTATTCCTAGATTAGGATCACCATCAACTGTTAATCAAATGAAGTCAAATACCATGCAGATATGTGAGACCTTGACAAGTCAACACGGCCCTTGTCAAGAGACTTAAACAATGAAGTTCTATGGTAAAAAGAAAAGCTCAACAATTTCATTTCCATAGCAAACAGATGCAGGATGGCCAGGTGTCTTGTCAGTTATTAATGGGTCTTTGAATTCCAGCCCTTCCTCTTCCAAGTACTTCTTCACTTCTGGGATAAAGCGATGGTGGAGCTGTTCCATAACAAGACGACCGTTTCCCATGCTTCCTGATTGTATTGCCAGAACACAGGCAGATAATTTTTGTTTTCAAGAGTAGATGCTCACTATGCCTTCACAGGAACTTAGCTTTGTCTTGTGAACTCCAAAATAACCATATAGCACCAAAATCAATACTTTTAGCTGCTCCAGAAATGTGGCAGCAGCTTCTAACTGGCAAATGTGCCCAATATAATTTTAGTAATTTTTTTAGATTTTCCTGTCCAAATTCATTCTTGCAACTCTAACAATTCTTTTTTTTTTTTGTCTTTTTCAAGACAGGGTCTCCCTGTAGCCCCAGCTGTCCTGGAACTCACTCTGTAGACCAGGCTGGCCTTGAACTCACAAAGATCCACCTGCCTCTGCCTCCTGAGTGCTAGGATTAAAGGCGTGCACCACCACGCCCGGCTCTAACAATTCTTTACCTAGAATAAATGGTTTGGTGTCACTCATTTGGGGAAAGCCTTTGCTGAAAGGCACTTTTGCATAGTATAGATGTTGTCTGATGCCGTACACTACAATCAATTGGAAGACATTTCTCTTCCTATCTTCCTTCCTACAAAGTTAAGGAACTTCCATCTTCTCTAAGCATTTAGCACATACACTGTAACTTTTGCAGTTTAAGATTTGATGGAAAAATTGTAAGAATTTTATCTTTCCTATTTCACAACTTTATACATATTGGATTCATCCTAGCTCTTAAAAACTTCAGCATGTTTTTCCTCATTCATTATTAAATTTAGAAATCGAGGAAGTATTTTAAAGTTCTTTGGGGGGTATATACCTGAATGGCTGTTGCCTTAAACGTTAGAGCCATGAGTAAGCATCAAATAAAACTTTCTTTTTAAATTTTTAATTAATTTATTTTTACTTTATGTATATGAGTGCTTTTGTGCATGTATGTTCGTGTGCCCATGCATTCAGTGTCCATGGAGGCCAGAAGAGGACATTGGTTACCTTGAACTATAGTTAAGGATGGTTGTGAGCCACCATGTGGTACTAGGAACTAAACCTAGATGCCCTGCAAGAGCAGCCAGTGGTCTTATCCACAGACCCATACCTACAGCAGTCTCTCTGTACATTAATAATAAGATAACCCCGTGTCACCTCGTACTTTTACCCAGTGTCTTGAAAATAATTGCTTCACATATTTTATCCATTTTAGTTCTGTCAACTAGGAAGGCAAATCCAGTCTTACTGTTCCATTTTGTTTGGAAGTATAAGCATGCTTTTATTTTTATTGTTATTTTTTTCAACATGGAGTTTGGATAATAAAAGTTTGAGTCTGGTGTCCTTAAGGAACGGGGGGAGATAATGAAGAGTTTTGGCAACAGCCCGTGTTATTTTGTGTCTCTTGGATCCCTCTCACTAGCTATTCAAAAGGAGCTCTCTTCTGCCTAGCACTGTGTTCCTTGCCATACAGCCCCTAGGTATACCTGTGCACTAGCGTTCAGACACTGCATGTGCATTTGTCATGGGGTCTGTGGGGCATCACATTACCCTCTGAATTCCCTAGCCACCCAAGATCCATTCATCCCTACTTTTTCTTCTCCCCTTCACACCTGCTTTCTCCTTCCCCAGCCCCAGCACTCCTGTTATCCCAACCCTCCCCATCTCCTGAGTCCCCTTTCCCCCCACCATTCCTCCCTGCATGTTCCCTCCCCCTTCCCCTCCCAGCCCAACACTCCCACTTTCCCCTCCTCCTCCCTAATAGCATCTATTCACTTCTGTCCCTCTTGTCTGTCTGGGTTCTTTCTTTTCCATTACCTCCATATCCTTTCCATGTTCTTGCCTCCTGATGTTACATCAGGATATATACACATATAGGGGATTGGTGCTACAATCTACAAAGGAGAGACATGTTTTCTGCCTTTGTGTTACTTGACTAAGTGTAATCTTCTCTAGTTCCATCCATTTATGGACGAATGTCACACTCAAATTTTCTTATTGCTGAATATACTCCATTGTGTATATTCACCACATTTTCATTTTTTATTCATCAGTTTTGAGACCTTTAGGTTGTTCCCATTTCTTCACTATTGTGAAAAGAGCAGCAACCAACACAGATGTGCAGTCTTGTCCACAGTACGATGAGGCCTTTCAGTATATGCCAATGAACGGTAAAACTGGGTCATATGGTAGATTCATTTTTGGTTTTATGAGAGTTCCCCACTGCCTTCCATAGTGGCTGCACTAGTTTGCATTCCCCTCCCCAGCAGTGAATGAGTGTTCCCCTTTCTCCACATCCTCACTAACATTTGGGGTCCTTTGTTCTATTGATCTTAGCCAGTCTGACTGGGGGTAAGATGGAATCTTAAAGTGGTTTTTATCTGCATTTCTTGAATGACTAAGGATGTTGAGCAGTTTCAAAGGTGTTTCTTAGCCATTTTTATTTATTTTTAACTTTTTAAATTGAAGTTTTGTGCAATTCATACAACATTTCTCGGTCCAGTTTAGACTCATTCCCCTTTCCATGCCCCCCCCCACCGGATTTCATGCATTTTGCCATACATGATGTCTTGCATCATTTTTTTTTTCAGTCTTTTTAAAGTTTTTCTATGCAGAGGTTTATCGTTTGGGGCTGAAGTTTACTATTTCAGTCAGTTCTTTGACTCAGTCCTTTTGTTGTCATTCCTTCCAATTTGTATTGCTCCAAAATATGCTCTTCACAAATATACTAAAATTACGACGTCTGAAAGTAAACTGTATGTTAGTTGGAAAACATGTTTAGGAATTCACATTTTTCCCCTTTAATTTTACATTACTGTAAACTATGCATACATACCCTCCACCATTTACCACAATTACAAAGTCTGAAAATAAAGGTAGGTTAATTCTAGATCTCTTTAAGGTATTCACTTTATAATGCCACAGTTGCTTTCAGGTAAATATATATATATATATATATATATATATATTATATATACGTGTGTGTGGGTGTTGTGTGTGTGTGTGTGTGTGTGTGTGTGGTGTGTGTTGCTCCAGTTTGCCTTACTAGCTAGTGTATTTGGTGCTAGCACTACAAATGAAGGATACCATTTTTTCTTGATTTCTGGGACTAGGTTATCACTTAGCAATAATGTCATTCTAGTCTCTATTCACATACATTATACCTGCGAGTTCATGTCAGTCTTTTCTTTACCTCACATAGAACTCCATTCGTGCAGAGTAGATGACACATTTTCTCTATCCCACTCATTGGATGAGGGGACACTTGGATGCCTTCCAGTTCTGCTATTGTGAAGAAAGACTTGCAATAAACATAGATGTGCCATGTAATTAGTTGATGTGGTAAACCCAGTCTTGTGCGTATGGTACTAGGTAGCAGTCAGGGATAGGCTCATTTTGAGTCTTTTGAGGGTTCTCCACCACTGCTTTCCAATAGGTGGTTGTAGAATTTACATTCCCACCAGCAAGGAGAAGTATTCCTTTCCCCACAACCTCTCCAGCATTGTATTTTATTTAGATCGTTAGCCTTTTATTGGATGAGATGATATCTAAAGTAGTTCTCAATTTGCTTTTCCTCAATTATTAATGATGTTACACCTTTTTGTTGCAATGTTTGAACACTTTTTAGATTTTTTTTCAGCCATCTGGTGACATTGAACACTTTTTTTTTTTTTTTTTCTTGTCCTTTTCAAGACAGGTCTCCCTGTAGCCCCAGCTGTCCTGGAACTCACTCTGTAGCCCAGGCTGGCCTTGAACTCACAAAGATCTGCCTCCCTCTGCCTCCCAAGTGCCAGGATTAAAGGCGTGCACCACCACGAAGATGTTTCTCAGCCATCTCTAATTCCTCACTTGTGAAGTCTCTGATCAGCTCTTTGCACCATTTTTTGAGTGGGTCATTTGTTTTCTTTCTTCTTTGTTTTTTGAGTAGTTTATATATTCTGGAAATCAATGCTAGCCATTTTTATTTCTTTGTTTGATACCTCTCTGTTAAGATATATAGCCCATCTTTCTATTGGGTTGTTGTTTTTGTTGTTGTTTTGCTACTTTGTTTTTTGAGTTCTTTGTATATTAGGGAAATTAATATTCTGTTTCTTGGTTGTTTCTTTTGCTGTACAGAAGCCATGTAGCTTAATGAGGTCTCACTCATGGATTGTTGACCTTAAGGCCTGAGCAGCTGATGTCCAGTTAAGAAAGTCCTTTCCTATGCCTACATTTGGAGGGTACTGGCCATGTTTCTTCTGGAAGTTTCAGATTTTCAGGTTTAATATTGAGATCTTTGATTCATTTGGAGTTGACTTTGTGCAGAGTATAAGATAAGGGTCCAATCTCATTCTTCTACAGGTAGAAGTTCTGACAGGACTAATTTTTGAAGATGCTGTCTTTTCCTCACTGTGTGTTCTTGGTGTCTTTGTCAAATATCAAGTGGCTGAAACTGTATATACTCATGCTTTGGCCTTCTATTGTGTTCCATTGATTGACATGTTTACTTTTGTGCTGTACCATGCTGGTTTTATGACTACAGATCTGTAATATAATCTGAGATCTGGTATGGTGATTCCCCTGCACTCTTCTTTTTGCTGGATTGTTGGATTGTTTTGGGTATATGGGGTCTTTTGTGATTCCATATCTATTTTTGATGACTTTTTCTAGCTCTTTGAGGAACGTTGTGGGTGTTTTGACTGGTATTGCGTTGAATCTATAGATTTTTTTGGCAAGATGGTCATTTTCACAATATTGATTCTACCAAGCCATGAGCATCATAGATTCCTCCATCTTCTTCTAGTTTCTTCCTCTATTTCTTTATAGATTTTAGTTTTTTGAAAAATTTTTTGAGGTTATTGTGAATGGGAGGGTCTCCTTGTATGCTTTTTCTGATTGCTTGTTGTTGGTATATAGAAAAGCTACTGGCTTTTGCCACTTTACTGAAATTATTTTATCATTTCTAGCAATTTTCTAGTGGAATTTTTGCATAATATATCATCTGCAAAAGGAAATAATCTGACCTCTTCTTTTCCAATTACTACTTCTTTAATTTCCTTCTCTTGTCTTATTGCTCTTGAAAGGGTTTCAAGCACTATATTGAAAAGGAGTGGAGACAGTGGACAACCTTCTCTGATTTCAACAGGAATGCTTCCAGGTTTTCTCCATTTGGAATGATGTTTGCTGTAGGTTTGTTGTATATAGCTTTAATGGTATTGAGGTATGGTCCTTTCAGAACAATTCCTTCTAGGACTATTAACGTAAATGCATGTTGGATTTTGTCAAAGGCCTTTTCTGCAACTATCAATATGACCATGTTATTTTTGTCTTTAGTTCATTTATATGTTTTATGGCATTTATTGGCTTACACATATTGAACCATCCCTGTATCTCTGGAATAAAGCCTACCTGATCATGGTGTATGATCTTTTTGCTGTGTGTCTGTATACAGTTTGTGAGTGTTTGTTGAGTATCTTTTTCCTCTGCATTCATTAAGGACATGGACCTATAATTTTCTTTGTTTGTTGTCTCTTTACCTGGTTTGGGTATCAGAGTGATGCTGGCTTCATAGAAGTAGTTAGGGGAGAAAAATCAATCAATGTCCAACCCAGCCATAAAGCCCAATAATCATAGTGACCTGTACAGCAAACTACCTCTATTGGTAAAGAAGTGGCACTGTTATCGGGGGTGATCAACAGCTAATTGGACATAAAACCTTCTCAATGGGGGCAAACTCATGGGTGGCACTATAAATTCAGCCAAATGCCCATGGCTGGAGAAGACAGATCTTAGAAAAAAACCTATGTCTGTGATATTTTTAAACAAATGAAATTTTTTACCATATACTAATTATGTAATCTTATATTTAAGCATACATCACTCATCAAAGAAGCCTCTCTTTCCAACTGATGGTCTACTTCAGAATCCCACAACTGGTCAGACCAAGAGAATTTGCATCTGAAAGATGCCCAATCCTAGGGGACACATCTACAGTTGAACCTCTGTACCTAAGGCTCATGTAACACAGCAGAATGAGAGGCAGAGAAAAAAAAAAGTGCACCCCTCAGTTCTCACCAACGAAGCTTCCTTATATGGCAGAATGCAATGGACACGGAAGGCTACAACTGGCCAAGTTCCAAGGAATGGGAGCCTTCAGAGTGTGTATCCCTGGATAGGACCCCTATATTAAAACTTCACCCACCCACCTGCAGCTCAGATATTATTACAGAAGAGAGGACAGAAAGATTATGAGAACCAGGGTTGGCTCATGAACATAGGGAAGCAGAGGCTTTCAGACTACTGGAAGCTTGCACATGTGAATTCCCAAGGTTGTCATAAGCCAGCCACATGACCCATCCCAACTCAATTAGACAAGGTCCCAGAGTGGAGCAAGAGAAATGGGTGGTGGTGGGCCATCCCTGGACTGAGGAACTACTGGAGCCTGATTTCAACTGGAAGAGTTAGAGTATGCTTTACTTACAATTTCTAGATGTGCTTACTAGTTTCCAGTGGATGAATTTGCACAGGACATCTGGGTTTAAAAGCGTGACTGGGCGCACGCCTTTAATCCTAGCACTTGGGAGGCGGAGGCAGGCGGATCTTTGTGAGTTCAAGGCCAACCTGGTCTACAGAGCAAGTTCCAGGCCAGCTGGGGCTACAGGGAGACCCTGTCTTGAAAAGACAAAAAAAAAAAAAAAGCATGACTGGATAGGACTTTTTTTTGGATAGGGCTTTTAACATGGATAGTGCAATGCATGAGTTCAGAAAAGGGGTTGGGGGCATGGTGGAGGGGGTGGGGCTAAATTTGATTAGGAATCATTGTATGAAATGTATGAATGCTCAATAGAAACACAAAAGGCTAAGGGCTTACTTTGCATTGAAAAATGTGTTACACCCTGAGAAAGCATTAAAAGAACCTTCAAAAGTATGCTACATATGTGAACTCATTAGCATGCATTTTGTCTTTTTTTATTACTGTTTCTTATATTCCTTTCTTTTCTGATAAAGAAAAAAAAATAATGAGCATGAAAAAAATCAACAATCCAGAAAAGGGAGATGTGTAGAGGGCAAGGGGTTAAGGGGTCATGGGGTCAAGGGGTCAAGGGTTGGGCCAAGGAGATCCCAAGTGCCAGGACTTGACTCAGGAGGGAAGAAATAAATATCAAAATGAAAAAGATGAGTTTCCCTTGCTTTGGTTCACATGAAAAACTTCAGGCAACGAAATTAAATTTGACTTATTTATATAATGATTTTATTTTAATTTGTTTTGAATATTGTATTATGCATAAACTTCACCACTGGATTCAACGTGGATTAAAAAAATCTGTCTCACACTTCCAGAAGTCTCTACATTCCATATGCTTTTCTTCATGTATGGAATTTGTGTTTACTTTGACATCACCAAACTCTTCATATCATTTTCTATTTAGTAGGACTGCATCTTCCTCATGAAATCTTTTCTCTCTGCTCACTGGCTGCCTAAGCCTACTTCTGTCCCTTCAGTGTTCCCAGAGTTGTTCACCTGTCCATCAAACCTGGCACTTTCTATACTCTTTATCACTTCCCTCTGTTGCTTACTCTACTGACCAAGAACGTGAGGTCAGAAACCACATCTCAATTACCCTTGATCTATCAGCATTTCTGTAAAGCTATGTATATACCTCTTTATTCTTTTGAAATAATCCTATCTGATAGATATGTGGTTTATACCTCATTCCCCCCACAAATTCAATTCCTTGATCAGCTAGGATTATCAGTTGTTACAGTCATATAAAGGCTAACTAAATGATGAATTACCTTTATTAATTTGGCACTGTCTGAGCTATGTGATTTGTCTTGTGTTTATAAACCTTGCATTTTATCAAAATGTCTCATCCTTGAACTAGAAAATCAAAATTTTAGAACTCTTTCCAAAATATGTGTTTTTGAGTAGCCACAAGGGCTACTTTGCTGATTGGCAGACATCTGACTTTGATCATAGTTAGTTGTGTTGAAATCTGGACTTGCCTTTTGAGATTGAAATATTTTGGAAAATTAGGTTGCTATGTCAAATTGAATGATTTATAATAGAGCCAAGTTATGAAAAGGACTTACCGTCTGAAACTCCAATTCCAGGAGAACTCCAGTTCCAGGGGAATCCGACACCCTCTTCTGACCTCCGCGGCATTGCACGACATGGGTGCACAAACTTCCATGCAGACAGTACATTCATACACATACGGAAATAAATAAAATTAATGGGAAAAAAATTTTTAAAAAGAAAAGGACTAAAGATTTGGATGGATGTGCAAGAATATAGATACACCTCTCTATTTGTTTTCTAAAATGGTGACCATACTTGGTGAGTGTGTGTATTTACTGAGAATATATAAGCAAGTGAATAGTAGAAATCCTTGACATTTGAAGTAGTGAGCCTACCAAGAATCAAGAATAAAATGTCCAGGTCACCTTCCTTTTATCTACCTAACTACTTATTTATTTATTTGCTTACTTATTTATTATTTATTTATTTGTTCCCCTTTTGCCATTTCCTAAGAATCACATCCCATAATTTGGTCGTAATAAAATGTGACTGCTCTCAGGAGATGTTCACAGAGCTGGCATTCATTTGCATGCTGCTGCCATTTGAGCCCAGGGCACTCTCCCCTTCTTCCTGTCCTCCTGACTCCCTCCCTCTCCCCTCCCCAGTGGAGCACTGATGAGATGTGACAACAGAAAACACAAGTGCATTTCCTGGAGATTTACCAGCATCCAGAAGGAAAGCTCTAAGGAAAAGGAACAATAGAAAAAAACAGGATTGTGGAGGGAAGAAAGTTTCTGAGCTTATCCTTTGCAAATGTCAGCTCCCTTCTCAGGGAACTCTAGAGACTGTTAAGCAAACCTGTTTCTAATGAATACAACAAGAGCCGTTTGAATCCTCTAGACTTGAGCCAGTCACATTTAACAGATCACCCAGTCTATCTTCCATTATCCTCAGAGGCAGAGCAAGCCTCGTAGCCTCTTTTCAATTTCAGCTTCAAATGACCCACACTGTAGGCTGCCTTGGGCTTCAGTGAGATTCGATGGAAACACTGTCAGAAGGTTATCATATTTTCCTTATTATATTACATAATTGCTATAGACTCTACCCATCATGTTCTCTTGGCACATAAGGTTTCAGCAGCCAATTAGTCTTCATTATTGATCAATAGACTCAGGGAGATAGCAGTGAAGTGTGTAGAGCTGGATTGGAGATCAGCCTCCATCTCCCAGCATTCCTCACTTTGCTTCCCTTGGGTGAAATGCATCCTCTTTAGGCTTCCGTTTCTGTATCCATGAAAATGAGACTGAATTTCCTCTTGCCATAAAATATTTGCTTAAAAAATAAATGAAAAGGATGCATATGAAAAGTATAAAGTAATGCAAAACTAAGCTCAGATAATTACTGGGCATCATCATCTCCAAATGTAAGAAGTTATTTTTTTTATGTCATTAAGTTCTTTGCTGAGTTGCGTTCTATAAAACAGAATATTCTGTCCTTCAGTGCTACTTGATTGAGCAGGCTCATCCTTCCTTCCGTTGGCTGCTTCAATTCACAAATCATTCTTGTCATCCTGAATTCTCTCTTCTTTACTCCTATATATCTGATCCTGAGGGGTCCATTGAGCAAGAATATTAAATAGAGCACAGGGCTGATAAGATTCTCCATCACCTTCTACCAAGGGCATTATTTCTGTTGAACCTAGTTCAGATATACTTCATCCTTTGCAAATATTGGTCCTATTATGATCTTCTTCAAATCTAAGAGTTCTTCAGGACCAAAATATTATTTTTTTAAAAAATAAATGATATTTTAATGGACTAGTATAGTATGTGTTTTTTATGTTCTTGGACTATGACATAAGTCGTCTCCGTTAATAATAATGTATATGATCCTATACTGAATAAGTTTTAGGTGAATTCTTTGCCCTGGATCCTATCTAAATACTGCTTCTGGTAAACAAATGTGTCAGAGTTACCATCACATCTTTGGAAATTTCTCAGAACCGCATAAATTTCAATAATCCTCTTGGCTGAGTCCAACATAGGATTTGATGTGATAAAGTTCATTTTAGTCACTTATCAAATATAGAGGGAAAAATCATTAGAGGTCAGGGAAAGAAAGGGAGTAGAGAAGGAAGACTGGGAGAAGAATGCAAATGAGGAGAGGATGGAAGACCAGACAGGAATGAAAAGAGGAGCTGTGGAGTGTGAGAGTGAGCGGGGGCTGGGTAGCATGCTCCATTGTCTTTGAAGGGGAGATTCAAGGTGAAATATGTTGACAGCAATGAGACTTTCCTCCCTTTTCTGTTTTTCAACTCCCATCGGCAATACAAGTTGTGAAAAACAAACAGGTGCCAGAGATGTCAAGTTGAGCAGCAAACAGTGAGAATGCGGAAAAGTCAAGGAGAAGCATTTGTAACATGGAGGCAAAGTACAAAGCTAAAAATGAGCTCTAGTGATGCTTTTACATTGAAAAAGAAAGCCCAGCATTCAATTGTAAAGCACTTCGCATTTCAATTTATCTAATGAAGCATATAAGTGGAATCACATCAGATATTTTCCTTGATAAGTAGTTGGTAGTCCTTCTTATTCTTGCTTCAATAAAGTGTGGCAAAGTTATTTCCTATTCAAACCAAACTCAGCCACATTCAGACCCATCGTGCTCTTTAGTGAGGCAGAGTTGACAAATTATTTATGGTGTAATGGGATGCACACAGCAGGGCTGGAAAAGCAATGGGTTCTATCTGTAAACCCGCTGTTTCCCGTGTCTGACCGGCCCTTCTTTTATGCTTGTAGGGAATTATGAAATCATGTCCGGTACTCTCGTGACAGGGTCTCTGCCGGCTCAGGACTGAACTTGGCCTCTGCTATTTTTTTTATGTGTATGAGTGTACTGTCTGCATATAGGTTGGTGCGCCAGTGTCCTGCAATGCCGCAGAGGTCAGAAGGTGTCGGATTCCCCTGGAACTGGAGTTAAAGATGGTTCTTAGCTGCCATGTGGGTGCTGGGAATCAAACCCAGGTCCTCTGCAAGAGCAGTTGGTGTTCTTAACCACTGAGCTATCTCTCTGGCCTCTGCTATTTTACTGGGGACAATTTTTTTCTTTTGAACTTTTTCTCTTTTTGTGGTACGTCTTCATACATTCGCTGGCTAGTATTTTCCTCATATTCCCCTTGGATCCTTGTTACTTGAAACCCATACCTTACTAAGTGTAAGGGAGCAAGGTCTTTTCTATCAGGCCATGATATGACTTATTCCTATGTCAGCTCATTGGAAGTTATATGACATCCCACTATCTTTCATTCAAATGCCTCATGTTAATTCCTGTCAGAAGCCTCGAAGATGTTATTGTTCTAGATTCTTTATGCAATGAATCAGAATGTACTTTGTTACCATTCATCCCCTCTTTGGGGGACACTTCACATGCAGTGCACAACAACCCCTCGTCCCAGTATATGCCATGAGTTCAAATCAATCCATTCTTCTTGTGAAAATATAGTAATTAATGTGTAAATATGGCACCTTAGAAATCACTGAAAATTTTATGAACTCCTATACAGAAAAAACTATTTCTGAGGTGTAATAGCAACCTATTGTATAATATGAAGTCACACATACTTATGTACAAAATCTTATGGTCTTTTGTCAATGCAATTTTAAGGCAGAAGCATCATCTTACTACTAGTTATAGTTTTATTGCACACAATACTGTTTCTAGTAAATACTGGAGGATTGTTTATTTAGGAGAGCAAATGTTATAGGAATCAATGTACAAAGGAAATACAATTAATTACTATGGAAGACAGTGGAATAATATATCATTAATATTACTTCAAGATTAAGAAAATATCAGGATGGGGCTGGAGAGATGGCTCAGCAGTTAAGAGCACCGACTGCTCTTGCAGGGGATCTGGGTTCAATTCCCAGCACCCACATGGCAGCTAAGAACTGTCTTTGACTCCAGTTCCAGGGGAATCTGACTCCCTCTTCTGGCCTCCGTGGCACTACACGACATGGGTGCACCAACTTACAGGCAGACAATACACTCATACACGTAAAAATAATAAATAAAAAAGAAAACATCAGGAAAAAGTTTCTGCTTTGAAAAAAAAGACTGAAATGTGGGAGGAGGGCAAAGGAACAACGTCTTTTGGAAGAATATGCTTTAACAGTGACCTCTAGGTAGTATTAGAGAACATCTGTCTGTGTGTAACTGGGAACATGGTGGCAAAAAAAGGTGACAAACAGGAGAGGAGGTGAAGACTAAGATATCGATATTGGGTCAGTGATTTCTGGTTACAAAATAAGTTTGAAGTGTGAGAGATAGTTCCAGGGCAGCCCATAGTCCTCAGTCAGCAAGAGAAAGAGGTGTGATAGAAAAGACTCAGCTCATACCAGCAAGTGAACTCTTTTGTTCCCAGGTCTTTCCAGATCCCTATTCCAGGATTTTGTAGATAGAGTAGCTTAAGATAATTTATGATGGGCACTTATAAAACCTAGCATGTCCCTCAATTGAGGACTGGATAATGAAAATGTGGGACATTTGCCCAATGGAGTTCTACTTAGAGGTAAGAAAAGGTGAAATTTTCATGTAAATGGATGGAACTAGAAACTGTTATTCTAACTGAAGTAACACAGACTCACAACAACAGGTGGCATATGTTCTCCCTCCTTTGGGGATTGTATAACCAATCCCTTATATGTGAATATATATATATCCTGGTGCAACAGGAGTAAGGAAAATAGAAAGGAAGCATCAAGGTAGAGGAAAAGAAAGAGCCTGAAAGACGGGGACTGTAGAGTCAGATGTTACCAAGGGGACATAGGAGAAAACTGGGGGTACTCAACTGGAAGGGAAGAGGAAAGAAACCACAGAAGCAAAGCCAGAAAAGGAACTCAGGAGAGGAAGGAAAATGGGAGACGAGAATTACCAAGGGGAAATTGGGAAGTGCAGGCACTTAAACTGGGGAGGGAGGAGGAAGGTCAGAGATGGAGGGCAGAAGAGGGATAAATACAGCTTAGGTGATGGAAAAACTCAGAGGGAGCTATATGAACTCAAGACCTCCTGAAAATTATGTATACGATATCCGAACATAAGTGCATGTGTATACCTGAAGGCTACATAACAAAGAACACAGTACAAGACTAGAGAAAGCTCCCTTTGAGTTGTTGGTCAGGACAGTCCAAGAGACTTCCAAATACCATGGGCTACTGCCACGGCCCTTGATTACCTCCCAGAATTTGAAGGTGTGATCCTATTGTTGACAACAAGACATACTTCTTTGGACACAAGACTTGGAGCAATGGAGAAGGAACTGACCTGGAAGCCTCTTACCTGAAGACTAGCTCTCTAGAGGATACTGTGCAACTTTCTGGCCTCTGTTCAATGTCTGGAGCACCCTTGCTTACCAGCCTCTGGCAGCAACAACTGGAACAGGCTGTGCTACCTAGACCTATGGCAAGTGGATCAATTCCCTGCCCTTTTATTCCCTATTGGGATGGTTAGTCTTGACAAGTTGCTGGAAATTAGAATCACAATAAAAACAAACCTCTGGGCCTGTCTCTGAGGTATTACCTGGACTACAGGAGGTTGATTAAGGAGTGAAGACCCACTCTAAATATTAGAGGCACCACTGCATGGGTTGGAGTCCTGAGCAGAATAAAAAGGAGAGCTGACATAGCCTTCACTCTCTCTTCCTGACTAGAGACGCATTGTGTGCTTGAACTCTGAGCTAAAATAAATCCTTTCTTTCCTTTAGTTGCTTTTTCCATTACTTTGGTCCCAGAAACACATAAAGTAACTAATATACCTATCTATTGCCAATCTATAACTTCTCAGCTTTCAGGGTAATAAAGGGGAGACTGACAACCCTGTTCCAAAGGAATTGTTTCATTTTAGAAACTTCTGCTGGCCTATGAAATAACATTCCCTCATTCAAGTGAAATCAATGTGGATACGCCTCATTAAACAAAACCCCATATAAGAAAAGGTAAATTTGGTAACAAGTATTTATTATAATAAAGAATTCACCATAGGATAACATTAAATAACTGGCTTCCTGAGTGCACTTACATAAAATCTTTTTAAGAGGACTGCCATTATAGAAAGTGAGCTAATATTTAAGCTGAATGTACAATGACTCTTTAGGGGGAAAAGTGCTTAACTACTGAGAGTAATTGCGGACTTGCTTTAAATTTAGGAAGTCACTGGGTTCTATGGCTCCTCTGTAATAATTCCTTCATTGTGGGCTATTGCTGGCTCATCAGAAAGGTGTAACTGGAAGAGAAGATAGTGTCTTCAAGGGATGTAAGGACTACGGAAATACCATAAGCCAGTTTTATTATTATGTCAACATAAGCGGGACATTATTTACACACCGATCTAAAAATCACTGGACTCCTTCACTGCCACTCAGCAAGCTTTCCATCTCTAGGAAATATTGAAATTGGAATTCCATCAATACCTAGTCATTAAAAATGTGAACAGTTGCTAATTATGGTGATGTAAATCCTGTTGAGTCCATAACTGTGCAATTTTGCTCTGCCAGTCATGAAACTCAGTTAGGCATGTTCATTTTACATTATTCTTTGAAATTTAGCCAGGTACCACAACGCAAATGTGTTCTTCCCCTCCCATGTAAAAGAGCTCATGCAGTCAGAAAGGACAGGTAACTAAAAAAAAAAAATAATAAATAAAGGAGGAACAGTTTAAAGATGGTTTTCTCTATCTACTATTGGCAATGCTATGAATTTTTTCAAGTTTAATCCCCTCCCCCCAAAAAACTTTGGTGTGGGAAGTCATCTCTTTCAGATATGTCTGTATAAACTGAAATTTTACATAACCTTGTAAACCAAGTTAGTACTATATTTGAAAACATTTACAAATGGGTATTCCTTCTAAAAAATGTAATCTGTCTTACAATGATTTGGAATCTCAGGTAATTAACTCTGCCAAGCTAAGCTGAATTCATAGCCTTTAACTCATACCACATGACTCAGTTACACCCCTGACTCAGAACAATATATATGTGTGAGAGAGATGTTTGTGAGATGACATTGAGAACAACCACGAAATTACAAACACCATTTACTCCGCAAAGTTTGTATGTAATGTGGGGGCATAGGTTGATGTCATCTTGGGCTTTATGTGCTATTCTGAGATAGTCACTAAGGTCAGAAAAACTTCTTCCTTCATAAAACTGTTATCAACTGTTCATACCCTGCTTGAGACGCTGGTCCATAAATAGGAGGGGAGCCTTTGTTATGGAGTAAAGCAGAATACAAGAGACAAAGGATGGAATAAAAACAGTCAAGTTCAGTTCTGAGAGAACAGCTCTGGGAAGAATCAGAGCACAGCAGCTGAAGATCAGGCCCACTCTTGGTTGGACTATCCAGGAGTAAAATTCTTCACTAATAGGCCACCCACTGCAGTGTGGCGCCTCTGTGAGGAACCAGGTACCCCACACTTTGAGACATTGCTATATCTGTTTTAGAAATGTGTAAACAAATTATAAAAGGTTAAATCCTCAAAATTCATACAGATGGGGCTTCAGTTAGATATTCTTGATGTTCCCAAGACTAATACCATATTTATTTTACAAAATTAGAAATCCATGCCAATTTTTAAAATTAAACTAATTCAATGTAGGCATTCTCATGGTTTGTACACACTTTTTGTTTTTCAATATATATATATATTAAATTTTTGTGCACTTCATACACTTCTTAATCATATTTAGACACCCCTTCCCACTATCTGCACCTGCCCATAGCCTCCCACAGGATTTCATGAATTCTGTCACGTATGTTGAGCTAATTAAGTTAAGGTTGTGTCCCAAGACGTCCCTTGGTGTGAGTTCATCTGCTGGACTCTGGTCAGCCTGTCTAGTATCATTCAAAGACCAATTCTCCCTCACCCAGCAGTGATCGGCTGCCAATAATCCCTCAGCTAAGCTGAGGCTTCCTGCCCATTTCCCCAGTTCTTCGCTGGGGTTTTGTCCAGTTTGAATTTGCATGGGTCTTGTGCATGCTGTCACCATTGCTGTAAGTTCATATGAGCAAGTTCGCAGAAGCCTGGAAAACTGTTACCTATTGCGTTTTTGCTTATTTGAGGCAGGGTCTCCCTGTAGCCCCAGATGGCCTTGAACTCAACTATATAACCAGGCTGGCCTCTATCTCATAAAGATCCACCTCCTTCTGCCTCCTAAGTGCAGGGATTAAAGGTGTGTACCACCACCACAGCCTCCAAGCCTGGCTAAACTTTGGGGAATTTAGTACATCAGAATCTGCAGGAAGAGCTCTGGAAGTAAACATTTTATTGTTTCTTTTCACGTTTATTATGTAGGTAATAGAGATGGAACCCAGGTCCTTGTTCCTGCTGTAATCCTAGTCCCACCATTTTCAAAAGTCTCCAGTGCTTTTGACACAGTCAGACTAACATAGGAACCTGTATTTGGGGTTCAGAATATTGCTTGCAGACCCTTTACCAAAGAAAATTTTGCTTTTTATTTTTTTTTGGTATTTTTGAGACAGGGTCTCCTTGTAGCCCCAGCTGTCCTGGAACTCACTCTGTAGACCAGGCTGGCCTTGAACTCACAAAGATCCGCCTGCCTCTGCCTCCCAAGTGCTAGGATTAAAGGCGTGCGCCACCACGCCCGGCTATAATATTTATTTTATAAAAATGACACATCTCTCTTGAAGTGCAGAAATATACAGGAAAGATTTTTTTCTTGTTTTAGAATGTGTTTTATTTATTTTATTTTTTTTCTAGTTTTTTATTGATGCTTTGTGTATTTCATACATCATTTTCCAATTCAGTTCAGGCATATTTCCCCTTCCCTTCCCCCCACTCCACCCCACCCCATCCCAGATCATGCATTCTGCAATGGAAAGATTTTTTAAAATCCAGGTATTGTTTGTTATTTTCTTGATGCCTACCCATAATAGATCATAACCAAATGTTATATTTTCCCAGTAATTTTTAAACTATGATTATATATTTAAAATTTGAAATCATGTAATAAATAAGTAGATTTTGTAAAAGACTATGAGATTTTATACTACATGGATTAACCCTAAATTATCTGGCCATTTTTTTGTTATAAATTTAAATAATTTTCAGTTGTCTTCACTTTAAATAACACTGCCACGAACATTACAGTTCATATGTCTTTAATCTCATTTCAAATCATTTTCTTAAGAGAAATTTCTAACAACTGAATCACTGGATTAAAGTACCTGAGAGGTTTTGTAAGTTTTTTTTTATACATATGAGCCAAATGGCTTTATAAAATGAATGTACCAATTTACAAGCCCACCTGCAGAGCCCAAGACTGATTTCAATTATAATAAGGTAAAAACCTTGATGAAAATGTATTCCCTCTTGTTATTATTTCCAAGGACTCTGATCTTTCCTCCTTAACACTTAACAAAATTCAAAGTAAGTACTTTTGCTTATTTAATGTAGTCTCTTATTAACTATAATCCTGGTAAAAGGGGAAATACAATTTTTCACCATTAATATCACCATTAACAGAGAGCCTAAAGAGAGAAAACTCCATCTTTTTTTTGAGTAAATGGAGAAATTGATTCTTTCTGAGTGCTTAAATAACACAAATATGGTTATCTATTTTAAAAATCATAAAAATTGAAATGTCTTGTGGTATTCAATATATGGTCTGGTCCCATACTTGGGAGACTCAAACTTGATTTCAAAGTAGTTAAACGCAAGTGTAATGCAGAAGTTATTATAGATTGCACTCAAATTCCACAACACTCTCATGGTGGAGAAAGATGGTAGTAGGAGGGGTGTGAGTACAACTTGTTTACACATGAGTTGCTATGTGTGCAAGACTTACTGGTCCTTAAAGTGAGCGAGCTGGAAATAAAAAAAGACCCTGAAAAGAAAACACTGAAGTATAAAAATGACTTTTGCAAATGAGCTCCCCCCTAAAAAAAAAAAATTCTGGGACATTCTTACACCAAATTTAATTACTTTCTCTCATAGTCTCCCTATATATAGATCCATAAGAAGTATTATCTCTTATACAAAGATATTGGATGGTTCATCTGTGTTATGATCCTTTGTGATAATACTGAGTCACTTTAAATATTAGTGATGCAGTCACTTTAAGCTTGGATTCAGAAATTAGCATGTCCAGTTCACTGTACAGCAAAGCACAGTCTTGTTTTCCTGGCTCTAGCTAAGATCTATTTAAAGCCAACTTTCAAGGAGGAAATGTAGACTCCTGTCTGCCCAAACCCTTTCTCAACTTTTTATGACTTACCTTGATCTCCTACAGGGTCTCCATGGCTCTGAGTTTTCTGGGTCCAGGTGATTGTGTGAAACTTGTCTTCCTCTCACAGTCACCTGGAGGTCTTCTCTAAGCCTGCTCTGAGGCCCTTCAAAGCAGAGCTCTGGGACACAAACACAGCACACACTTTTCCAGGCCCCTGATGCTCCACACCACAAGAGCTCTCTCTCCAAGTTCCATTAACCTTATAGGAAGTAGTCTGAGGCCAAAATTAAATATCTTTAGTCAGTTCTCCCTGCTCAGAAAATTCATCTGATTTATGAAAAACTCATAAATTCTTCCCTCTCACCAAGAGTCCACATGCAGCAGACTTCTGAGTTCTCACACCAAGGAGCCTGGCCTCTCCCACTGCTCCTTACAGGCATTGGCATTAAGCTTTGTCCTTTGTCATTTCATGGGGGACTTCATTCTCTGATTGAGATGGGAAGCAGGCGTTTCAACATACTCCATCCTCCCCTGCAAGGACCCATGTTTTGTTTTCTTAAGTTTGGTGGGAAAATAAGCAACAGATTTTTGGTTAAGGACAAGGAAGGGGCCATCATGTCAGCCACCTAAATCCCAACAAATGTATCAAACAATTTGAGGCTGGAGAATAAAATGTGAGTATGGAGATGATGCCAAAGAAGAGGAGTAAAGAGCTGAGTGTCTGTGATCCCAACACTTCCAAAAATAAAACAGGAGGAGGGCTACAAGTTCAAGACCTTCCTGGCTGCCTGGTTAAGTCCAGGCCACCCCACACTGAATAACAAAGCCCAGGAGTAGGGAAGTACTGGCTTAACCCACTTCACCAACTTAGGTATTTACCTGGGTCTGAGAAGCTGAATGTCCTGTACCATGTGTGGCCCAGAAGAGAATGGATCAGGTAAATATACAAAGACCATCTGATGGGCAAAGCATGGCGACACACATTCCCCTTTGAGAGAACTGCTCAGTGGGGGAACAAAGGTCAACTTTTCTTTAAAGTTCAGACTCACTAGAAAAGTTAGGAAAAATAAACAGACATTGTTGCCTAAAATGCCATTATTCAATATATTTCTCCAACCCCCAAACAAAAGACTATCTCAAGAGCATGAATCTGGCTTTTTTTTTTTTCCCAGTATCCATCCATTCGCTGGGCTGTTTGCCCATATAAGCAGCTGCATCTCTGGAAGTCTGTGGCCTACTCCTCTCACTTTCACATGCCTGGCCCCAAATGAACTTGTAAACACAACATGACAGCTGTGTGGGGGGGGGGGCGGCAGATTTTTGCTATGTAGCCCAGCCTGGCCTTGAATTCATGATCGTCCTACTTGTGACTGCTGAGATACAAGTGGGAGCCACGAAGATCAGCCCCTTCATGAGCTTCTGTAACATCCTCAGGAGTGTCTGTGAAATGCCTTAACTACCTTCCTCATCTTTACTGTTTTCAAGTGTTCTCTTATGTTAATTTTCTTGTCGAATACATGTTTATTTATCAAGATCTACAAATGTGAGGAATAGACTTTCCTATGTATTACATGTATACCAAACTATTTTGCTTAGTTGTAAGCATTGTTTCACTAGTTATTTTGCATTTCCTACAAAGCAAAGTCAGTAACTCTGAGCACACCACACAACAACTCCATTACGTTATGACTAGTTGTAACATAATTGGAGTTTTCTGCATCAAAGCTTTGCACATACACAGATGGAAATCGTGCTTGTTTTTCAAATTCCCTCACTAACCATGATTTAAACTTCATTGTTCAATATAAAAATATTAAATATTAAATATTAATCAAGTGGCAAATACAGGGGCCTAGAATTAAGGAGATTCTCTGTCACTGCTCCAACAAATAACTAAAGATTAGTAACTTAAACTAACACAGACTTATTGCCTGAGCATTCTGGAGATCAGAAGTCTTATAAGAATATCAGCAAGCTGCAACCCAGGTGTCTACAGAGCTGCATCTCTTCAGGGGACCCTAGAGGACAGCCTCTTCCTTTTTCCTCCCCAGCCACAGAGGCTGCTTACATTCCTTGGCTCCTGGCCTCCTCCCATATCCAAAGCTCCCAATGACAGCTTCAGTCCATCCTTGCTTCCAACATCACATCTTCTTTGATTCTGACTTTCCTGCATCTTTCCTCTTTCTCTAGAACCTCTGTGATTGCATTGGAAGGACTTGGATGATCTCAGATCATCTCTTACTCTCCGGGCCCTTGAGGCTAGCCAATATTCTGTCCACCTTACTGATAGAAGCAGTAGGCTAATAAGTAAATCAGTAAGATCTTTCATGAGTGTTTACAAGACTATTGAGAATGTAAACAGAGGAGAACAGATCAGCCACACGGGCTTTAAGATCACATTCTCCTGGTAGAGGGCCAACAGTTGCTCTCAAATTGGATGGCATCGGAATTAAAGTCTTTTTTTTTTATTGATGCTTTGTGCATTTCATACATCATTTTTCAATTCAGTTCAGGCATATTTCCCTTTCCCTTCCCCCCCACCCCCCCAACCGAGATCATGCATTCTGCCATAACTGTCCTGCATATTTCTTTCAGTTTTTTTTCCATTTTTTAGCTATAAGTGATAA
>VZQC01004878.1:1681971-1774099 GCA_009823505.1 Rhizomys pruinosus | reverse complement strand
GTATCAACTTGTAGCATTCTCTTTAAGATGATTTAACATAAAAATTAAGTTTGCTCCCCAAGTTAATCATATATAGTCACCCAAAACAACATGGATAAATTTGATGAAACTTGAGCCTTGATTCCACCCTATAGTTATGTATAATACAACTGTCTTCTGGAGACTCATGGATTAAAAAAAAGGGGGGGTACAGATAGACATGAAACCTTCTCGTCAAAAACCTTGCAGTTCAAATCTTGAAACTAACTATGGGAAGGGATTTGTGTGTTCCAATAGGAATTAAAGTCTTTTAAATGGTATACTTTCTCACAAGGATAATGAGAGGAGATAATATTTGAAGAAAGTAATTGTGAGCAAAGAAGACAGCAGGAGCAAAAGTACTTATTCATGAAACAGCATGGCAAATTAATGAAAACTGAAAGGATTTTAAGTATTGAGCATAGCATAGCATAGCATAGCACAGCAGAACACAGAACAGCACAGCACAGCACAGCACAGCACAGCACAGCGCAGCGTAGCGTAGCGTAGCATAGCATAGCATAGCATAGCATAGCATAGCATAGCATAGCATAGCATAGCATAGCAAGAGATAAGCTCAGAGTAGAAAGCCAGAAGCAGTTGGGGACAAAAAGCTTCATTTAACCTGCAGAAGATCTGGGGCTTTATCTTGAAAAAAGTGATGACCACTTAAGTGTGTTATTTTAGTTGTTTATTTTTGTGTATGAATTTTGCATATATATATGCACCATGTGAGAGTCTAGTCCCTGCAGAGGCCAGAAGAAGGCACTGGATCCCCTGGAACTGGAGTTACAAATGGTTATGAGACACCATGTGGGTGTTGGGAACTCCACCGCAATCCTCTGTGAGAGTATCAAGTACTTTTAACCACTGAGTCATTATCTTTCCATTCCCTTAAGTGTTACTTTTAAGTGACAAATTGGTATAAGATTTGGGTTTGAGGAACAGATCCTCTAATCAAGAACCACTAGAGGTAAGTGATTCAGCTTTTACCTTCCTCCATCAGAAACAGATGGGCCTGAACTTATTGAGCTACAGAGAAGATGGAGAAAATCATTAGATGAAAATGTGGTGAGAAGAATTCATAGCACTGAGTGATTGGATTTGGGAGGCAAAAGGGAGGCGAGGTTCCAGGATGACTCACTGGATCTGTTTGGAGGGACTGAAAGAGACTAGCAAGCAAAGAGTGATCATAGGAAGAAAAGCGTGTTTAGGGGTAAAGACAAGGAAGAGATGAGCTCTGCTGGAGATGGGTTGATTTTAAGACAGTTGCAAGTAGTTCAGGTCAACGTTTCCAGGCCATACCTAGTTGTATCACCCAAGAAATAAGACAGGTGTGAACTGTAAATTTAGACAAAAGACACTATTGTACAATGATAGTGGGGATTCTGAATGTGGTTGAGTATAAAGTGAGCAGAAAGCTGAGCCGGAATAGAACCCTAGAAATGGCTAACATCTACGTAGGAGTCGAAGAGCATCCTTCTCAGATCGATGAGAAACAATGTGGAATAGGGGAAGACGATGGCCACAGAATTCCAAGGAGAGCCCTTCAAGATGCGATAATCAATAACGTCAAGTGTCAGAGAAAGGTCGAATATGAAGATGATGGCCAAAAGCCCATTGGACGTGGTGGTTAGGAGAACACAGGCTGGCGGCCATTGCTAGTTTCACCTGCAAAATGAAAGAGAAGCCTAAGGGTGGTGACTTAAAGGATAAACCAAGGACAAGCATGATCAGACGATGATTTCCGTGTCAATAGCTTTGAAAGCAAGAGTCAGTAATAGCTGGAAACTAAAGAGGTTTATTGCATTTTATGTATGAGATTAATGTAGGCTTTCACATCTTCACTCCTTCATAAAGTTCCTTACCAGGTTCAGAAAAGAATAGAGACCTTGTTTCTCAGAAAGCCCATGAAATGGCAGATACCACTGTGAATGTCTCAAAAGCAGAAAATAAAATTCACAGTGCCCTGAGAACATAGATACATGGAAGGAGGTCAATGAACATTTTTTTTAAATGTATGAAGACATGAATGAATGAAATGTATTTATTGCATGATGAAATTTGGGAACTGTAAAATGTACACATATGATGGTGGAAAAATGGATTTCTATGATGTCCTTTGGTCACAGGCCACCAAGAAATATGACGCGTCGGCAGCATTCAATATATTTTGTTATAACCAACAAACAATAACTGGCAGAACATTTGTCCCCTCAGGGATTTAATTTTCATTAGAATGCTTTCTTTATTGCTCACACTACCCTTTCTAATAAGTAACCTGAAGTGAAAGAGGCCCAGAGAGATGATTCTTTGGAGAGAGATTCAGTTTGCTGTACAATTCCTGCTGCTCCACCCCATCAGCAGCGGGAGATCAGTGGCAGTACTTTCTTCCTAATTTAGCCTAGCAAGGGAAGAAATTACATGGGCACATCTTGGAGAGCTTTACATGTTTTCTCTAAAACCTGGGTATCTAGTTTTCAATACTGTAGACTGGATACGAACAGATACCTGTTTAGAGGCAGACAGAAGACAGTAGTTGAGTCACCAGGTACATCACCACAGGCTATCAGGATAAGAGAGAGTACATTCTGGGTACCAGATGTGGATCTTGTGGTGAAGAACTACTATCCCAATCAGCTACAAATTGGATCCTATAAATAGACTTCTAAGGAAAAGCCCACATCAAAAGAGGCTGTGATGGATAGTGCAAAAAGATCATCCCTGGTCCTGGGGTAGGAGAACTGGACAGGTGATAAGCAACAGGCCAAAGAACAGGCATTTCATACCACTGGAGCAGGAGGACAGTCCTCACCCAGGAGTGCAGATGGGTGGGCATGGATGTAGGAAATAAAGCAGTTGCAGTAGGTTGTGTATGATAGAGCGGATTCAAGGGACATTCAAAGATAGGACAAACAAGGCTTGGTGCCTATCACCTGAAGGACAGAAGTCACAGTCAAGGCAGGGAGGATGGATGGGAAGAACATTCAGGAAGAGAGGGGCCGGGAAGAAAGAAGGAAAGGGCCAACCCCCTTATAGATATAGTTTCATCTTTGATAGAGATTCCAGTCAAGAGCTCCTAATAATGATATTTTACAACCTGAACCATTATTAAAGCCTTAAAATTATAGTACAAGAATGCATCTTGTTGTAATTACCTATTTAAGGCCAGGCTCAATACCCTGCTGGGTTCTCTGCACCCTTGGTATAAGTTACCAAAGGCAAAGCAGCCTCAGAGAGGCCTCAGCCTCAACTGCTACACCTCTCAGCTTACTAAAGCCAAGAGGTCTAATGACTTAAGGCAAGACTGGGCTGTGCCTGAAAATTGCCCAAGAAGGTATTTTGGTGGCCAGCTCTGTCCCTGGGGATTCTTTCTTGATAACTAATGGGTTTTTTTTCCTGTTGGAGCTTCCTGTTTCTACCTTTGTCCTAATAGCTAAATTAAGAAATATCTCAGTTTTTCAAAAAATAATGAATATTGGTGATTCCTAAGTGACTTGCGACTTTTAATGTCTTAATTTTCCTTATTTCCCAATTGATTTTAAATAAAATACTAAGCCAAAGTCACTCATGAACCCTTCACTTTCCCTCCCTTCTATTAAAATGTTATCTGAAGTTTGGCACAGACATGCATGTTTTATCCTTTTCATATGTGCGTGTATCTATGTACCAAAGTAACCCACCATAAACCCCTTTCATTTAATGATGAACCACTTCTTTTGATAGTCACATGTACTCATATATATCTAAGTAGAGATGTTGGAGAGTACGTCTTTATGTTTAGTATTTATCATCAAAACAGGTTTTTTTTATTTTATTTTTTTTTTATTTTTAAGGGATTCTACAATATAATGACACAGTTGTTTGCAGATAACATCGAAGTTACTCAGTATGTCATACAATTAGGTAATTGGTGCATTTTGCAAGTATCTATGTCCAAATTTTGAACAACCCAAGGTTCCCATAGTCCAGCTGGAGAAGCTTGTATGCACAGGCATGTTGATCAGTTAGGAGTCCAGACTATATTCCTGTAGTCTCACGATTCACCCCTATCTCTCTGCAGCCCTTAAAATCTACCACGCCTCGTCTTCCGCAGTTTGTTCCCTGGGCTTTGGGAAAGGGGCACAAGTGGGTGAGAAGAAAACAGTCCACTTTCTTTGGAGTTGTCATTTTGGACTCCAGTCTGTTCAGGTTGTTTCACTTCATGGGTTGACAGCTTTTCCAGTGATACCCTTTTAGTCATACTAACAAAGCATAAGCTATTGGATGTACAGGCATTTAAGCAGTACCAATTATTATGTCAACCTAAGCTGTGAGCATAGACACAGATGCTTGGATGGTATGCTAATGTGGTTTCTCTATAAAGGGTGACAAGTTCTTATTGTGGCTTATAACATCTCCTAACCACTAGAGGACATAAGCTTGTGGAATCCGCTGTGAGTTATTCCTCCACGGAGAGAGCTAATAGCCAAATAGATTTGGGATATATATAGACACTTGGCTGCCACTGTTGCACAGTATCTCCAGGCTGTTGAGGTGTAGCTGATATTGACGGAGGAGTCTTGCTTGTTTCAGGGAGACCAATTTTGCTGTATTGCTTTAGTGGCCTTTGGTAACGCTCTCTAGCATTAGCAAAACAGGTTTTTTACTTTTATTTATTCTTTGAGAATTTCATAGAGTGTAGTTTGATCATATTCACTCCCCTCTCCATTCTTCCCCTAATTCCTTCCAGGAACACCCCCATCTCCATACTACCCCAAATTTGTGTTCTCTTTTTTTTTTCCTAATAGCCCGTTGATTCTGATTGTTTTTTAATGTATTCTTTTTTTTTTATTATTTATTTTTTGTATGTGTATGAATGTATTGTCTGCATGCAGGTCTGTGCACCCGTGTCGTGCAATGCCTCGGAGGTCAGAAGAGGGCGTCGGATTCCCCTGGAACTGGAGTTCTCCTGGAATTGGAGTTACAGACGGTTCTTAGCCGCCATGTGGGTGCTGGGGATCGAACCCGGGTCCTCTGCAAGAGCGTCGGCGCTCCTAACCGCTAGGCCATCTCTCCAGCCCCTTTTAATGTATTCTTAAGGATGGGTATATCCCCTGAGTGTGGTCTATGTACTCTTAAAGAAAACTGACCCTCCATCTGTTGCAAAAAGAAGCTTATTTGATTAATTAAATTATTAATGATATTTGCAAGTGTTATGGCTGACATGGCAAAAACACTGGTACATTCAACCTTAAAACTATTTTGGCTTCCTTCCCACAGGCTAGACCTTGGCAGAGTATGAACACTGCCAACTACAGTGATAATCAGCATGGCAGGATCTGTCCATGGGTGGCACAAATGTTGTAGGGTTAGCCAGCTGCTTTATGATTGGATGTAAGGCAAACTCCACAGGAAGAAATATAGGCCTAGTACTCTAAATCTGTCCAAGAACCCATGGTAAGGGAAATCACATGCTCTGAGCAGGTTGTTCTGTATTGTATAAGAAAGCAAAGCAGGCTGAGCATGGGCCAGGGAAGCAAGCCAGAAAACAGCATTCCTTCACACTGTGTGCTTCAGATCCTGCTTCCAGGTTCCTCCCCAAGTGATGAACTGTGACTTGGGAGATGCAAGAGGAATAAACCCTTTCCTCCCCAAGTTGGTATTGGTCAGAGTGTTTTGTCACAGCAACTGAAGAGAAACTAGAATAAGTCTCTCTTGGGTTTGCAGCTGCGTACTCCAGGCTAGCCAGCCCTCTCCAGACCACTGTAGGAGTGCTTGGATTACAGATGTATGCCTTCCCATCTGGCTTTCCTATGTAGGCTCCAGGAATCCACCTCAGGTCATAAGCCTTGTGTGGCTAGCACTTTTAGCCACTGTGTTGTCTTGCCAGCCCTTTGTCTGTTTTTAATGTGGTTTACCTTTTCCTTATTGATATTAGATTTATTTCAGTATGAAAAAAATCTTATGTCCCTGTATGTGTGCATGTTTGTAATTGTGTGTGTGGGGGGGGGGGTGTAGCTATGGTGTCATATGTTTTACGTCATCTCTATTAATCTTTCAGTGTCCCCTCCTGGACTTCTATTAAATGGAATTGGATGGGGCTGGAGAGATGGCCTAGCGGTTAAGAGCACCAACTGCTCTTGCAGAGGACCTGGGTTCGACCCCCAGCACCCACATGGCGGCTGAGAACCGTCTGAAACTCCAATTCCAGGAGAACTCCAATTCCAGGAGAACTCCAGTTCCAGGGGAGTCCGACGCCCGCTTCTGACCTCCGCGGCATTGCGTGACACGGGTGCACAGACCTGCATGCAGACAGTACATTCATACACATACAGAAATAAATAAATTAATAAAAAAAAGAAAAAAAAAGAAAAAGAATTTCAACATATATTTAAATAAATAAATAAATAAATAAATAAATAAATAAATAAATAAATAAATGGAATTGGAGACTTTGCATCCTCCATGCCTTTTAACTGCTCTTTAGTATGGTTTTTTGGAGGGGGGTATTTTCAAGACAGGGTCTCCCTGTAGCCCCAGCTCTCCTGGAATTCACTCTGTAAACCAGGCTGGCCTTGAACTCACAAAGATCCGGAATTCACTCTGTAGACCAGACTGGCCTTGAACTCACAAAGATCCTCCTGCCTCTGCTTCCCAAGTGCTAGGATTAAAGGCGTGTGCCACCCCACCCGGCTTGATATTTGATTTTTTTAACTACATGAATTGCAATTGTTCTTTTTATATTAAACAGTATTAACGTGTTCTCTAATATGCTTTTCTCATTTGATAGTGGATATATTTTCATTCATATTTTTGCATATATGATGTATTTTGTTTACTTTATTAACTTTTACTGAAAGTGTCCTGAAGAATTTATTTGAGCTACCTAAGCATTTGAGATCTCCAATGTTTTATTGTGGTTTTTCTTTAAGACTTTCTTTTCTTGCTTTCTTGAAATATCTTTTTTTGTTTGTTTTGTTTTGTTTTTTAATCCCTTCTCTCTGGACACATTGACTCTGGCTGTCACTACTGCAGCTTCCTCTTTCTGCATCCTCAGCTGAGGTGTCCATTCAAGTGTGGGTCTGTCAACCCAGTGCTCTGCTCCTGTCTTCTGCTGTTTTGTGGTTCATCCAATGCAACATATTCAAATGGCAAGATTCAAATACAGTTCTTCAGCCATGTGCTGTGTGCAGTGCAGCTTTTTATATAAATGCATCTTCTTCCTGAGAAGCCAAAGACTAGGGGAAACAGAACGAGGACGAAGAGGAGGAGGAGGAGGAAGAACAATGACTCTGATAAGTGATTAGACTATTTTGAGGACTGTTACCAGTGAGTGCTCGGTTCACTTCCCCCCTCAAATAGGAAGCCTGGTTCTAGCTCTCTCTCTTTTTTTAATTTTATTTTTATTTTATTTTATTTATGTGTATGAATGTACTGTCTGCATGCAAGTCTGCGCACCCGTGTCGTGCAATGCCGCGGAGGTCAGAAGAGGGTGTCAGATTCCCCTGGAACTGGAGTTTTCCTGGAATTGGAGTTTCAGACGGTTCTCAGCCGCCATGTGGGTGCTGGGGATCGAACCCGGGTCCTCTGTAAGAGCGGTCGGCGCTCTTAACCGCTAGGCCATCTCTCCAGCCCTTAGAACCTGTATTAATTACTTTTCTGTTCCTATGATAAAACATTGAGACCAAGGCAGCTTATCGAAGGAAGAATTTGTTGGGCTTACTGTGCCAGAGGGATTAGACTCCATCATCAGGGAGCCACTGCAGCAGACATGGCCAGAGCAGAAAGCTGAGCATTACCAGCAGCCGCAGGAAAGAGAGTGACTGGAAATCCAGCAAGGCTTAAGACCTCTCTAGACTCACCCCAGTGACATGCTTTCTACTGAAAGGAGAAAGGCCACACCTCCTGAAACCTTCTAAAACAGAACGTCAACTGGTGACAAAATGTTCAAATACTCGGAGCCTATGGGGGACATTCTCATTCAAGCCAACACAGGATTTTATATCTTAACTCTCAACAACCATACCTGATCCTAGATCCATGGCCTATATGGTATATGGCAATCTTTTCTGCTTTTGAGGTTGTGTGTGTTTAGTTGTTCAGAATATCCTGTCTTGAATACTGATAGTATTGCTATTTGTGTGTGTGGGGGGGGTGGGGGTGCTTATCAAAATTTGAATAAACATCCCAGCTGGAATAAAAGCCTTTTTTTTTTGGTCATTTTGAGACAGGGTCTCCCTGTAGCTCCAGTAATTCTAGAACTCACTATGTAGACAGGCTGTCCTTGAACTCTAGGAAAGCAGAGAGCGATGATCCCTGGGAAGCCCTGGCCAGCCAGCCTGCCAGAATCAAGTGAATGATTTTATCTCAGAAAAACTAGGTGGATGGCTATTGAGGAATGGCACCCAAAGGTAACATGTGGTCTACACACAGAGAGACACATAGACACACAGACACACAGACACACCACACACACACACACACACACACACACACACACGCGCGCGCACACACCCATATGCACTCAAACACAAAAAGCTAGTTCTGTGTTTATGGATAACTCAAGAACCAAGACTAAAATTGTATAAATAGCAGGTTCAATTCTCACTGCTATAGAGACTAATTCTGAGATCCTATGTGGATGCAGCAGAGTGGGTCAGGCTGGACTTCCTTATGAGGATTTCTTATAGAAAGTCCACATTTTTAAGTTTCCTAATTCACAGTTTCTTTAAGTGGGATCTGCCATTTTAATTGGGTTTTTAAAATATGAAAAAATGAGTATTCAAAGAGCCTTGTGCTCCTTCATGGGAACTGGAAATTAAACAAGCTCAGTCTTTTGTTTTTTAAGGCTACCTGGCTGAGCATCTTTTCCTATTACTTCCTTGTCTGCCATCTCATTCTTAAGAGTCCCTTTAACATATTTTGGCAATATTTTGAAACCTGAATTAGACCAGCATTTATCCTGTTTCTTCTGAAAAATAGCCATCAGACTTGTGTGGTACTGATGCTGTCAAGCCTCTATTTAAAGGAGTCTACAGAAGGGCTGAGTCCCTCTCTCTCATCCCTCCCACCTGTCTTCCTCCCCTCTATCTCTCCCATTCAAGCATCAGAAAACTGCTTAGTGCCTGTCTCCAAAAGCACCTCAATAGCCCGAGCCCATGACCTAATTGTTCTAATGGCGTTCCCAAGCTCCTCTGCTCAAGGCCAGAGAAATCACAGCCCTTTGGACTTGCAGCCAGTAATTCATGGTACTTAGTCAAACTCCTTCCCCTCCCCTCCTGCCCCTCCTCCTGTCCTCTGGCTCCCACTCTCTGCTCTCTCCTCACACCAGTCTGAAGCAGCTTGATCACCTGCCAACCTGTATTGATTTTTGCTTCCCAATCTCCAGGCTGGATGGAAGGAAAAGATTAAAAACAGTTTGTCAGTTTGAAGTTGAATAAGAATTCAGCACAAGGGACGTCTCAGAAAGGTGAAGAAGTGGCGGGGGGAGGTTGGGGTTTCGGGCAGTCAAGGCCAAGGCATGTCCCCAGGGACTTTAACCCTTCATCACAATCAGCCACAAAATTCTGTTTTGTTTTGTTTTTGTTTTTCCAAGAGAGAACATTGCACTACAATCCTGCACACTCCCCCTTTTCTGGGTCTCACAGACTGAGACCCTCTCATGATTTTCTCTTGGCCAACAGCATCCATTCGAGTTTAAAGAGGACTCTCCCAGGTCCAGGGACACCTCCTTCCTATTTAACTTACTGACACCCACTTCCACAGTAAGTTCACAGACAAGGTTCCATCTGTTCCCTGTGGGTTCAAATGGTTCTTACAAGGAGGAAATGTTTCTCTGGATCCTGCTCCCTGGTTGTAGGGGTCCCTTGTCTTCTGAGCTCTGCCAAGGGTCACTGTGATTATTCATGGTGCAGGTCAGATGCTGTCCTCATCAACACACTGTGGGTAGACTCGGCTGTTTCCCCTTCAAAAAAATTGACTATCTGTTTCTCACAAAGGAGTCTTTTGGCATTTTTGACAGTTGTAGAAATAACAAATGATTTACAAGCATCTGTAGAAAATGTGAAGGACAGGAGAACCACACATCAGCACATGAAGGAGTCAAATCCAGGTCTGTAAAAGTTCACTCACTGGAGGGCCAGGTTACCAGTCTCCTGGAGCTCAGGGCCGTGTCGAGATAGTACACCTTTTCCTTTTGCCTCGCTCTTCCTTGATTAGTCAGGCAACTACAGACAACCCAGACTCACTCATAGCTACAAAGGCAGAGAATGGGAGATTTCTGCATGCAAATAGGAATGTGGTAGATTTTTGTCAATACATACATACATACACACACACACACACACACACACACACACACACACACACAAATGCTACAACTTCCTCTTCTTTCCCCAGTCATTTCCACAAGATTTGGTGTTTAATGGCTTGTGGAATATGTACCATAAGCCGGGAGAAAATCAGTCTTGTTTCAGCGCAGGTCTAAATGCCAGGATGTTTCCATAATCTTGCCCACGCTGCACGCTATGATTTGTCACTAGTTACTAACTATATTCTACTTAGTTCGAGTAACTCACTTCTATAACACACACCTCTGTGATATGCATTAAGTCAGAATTTCACCAAGAGAACAAAGGTAAGAGAATGATCTTTGAAACTGGCTGAGTCCATTTCACTGAAGCATAAACAAGCAGGTATCTCTGGTTCTTTCCTCCACTGCTCTGGTCCTGACTCCCCTGTGACCCTCCTGCTGTTTCTCTCACCTCATAGGCTTTGCCACATCGGCATCTCTGTCTTGGGAACTGTTAGCATGTAGTGTCGGACTGATGTTCTGATTGTGCTCTAACTCCATGCTCAATCTTGACCTCTTGGAGAGTACATTCTTCAAATGACTGCTGTGGCTTGTGATAGCGCCATACTTCTCCAAGCCTGATCTTTACTGTTTCTGTTTTGATAATGGCTTTATTACTCCTATAATGAACTGTATGTTCTTTGGCAGAGAGAATGGGATTAAAATCTCATTTGGAGGAAAAACAAATGTCATTTGGCCCCGGAAATAAATACTACATAAAAATTATCAGAAAACACTCCTTCTCCCAGTGGGTAGATAAATGGATGCCAAGATACTGTATCCATCACAACTTCAAATAACCATCCTTCCTTCTCCTAAATGCATTCGTGCCGGGCAGCAGTTTCCTGTTGTATTGTAATAAATTACCACAAGGGTATGCCTTAACAGCAACACAAACATATTCATTTACAGTTTTGGAAGCCAGAAGCTAAAACTCTGCTAGACTCACATCACTGTGTTCATCAACAGTCTGGATTCCTCCTCAGGTGACAGGGGACAATCTTCCTTTCTCTAGTCTCTGGAATTCTCCCGGTTTCCTGGCCTGCCAGTGTCACTCTAGCCTATAACTTCAGCCAGCATACCTCCTATGCTACTTGAAGCTCCTATCTCCCTTTTACAAAGATGCTTATGATTACACTGTGCACATTCAGATAATTCAGGATTATTCTCCCATTTCTACATCCTTGCCTGGATCACTTCTGAAAAATCTTTTACTTCATCAAATCAAAAGCTCACTGGTTTCAGAAATTGAGGCACTACCATTTAAGTCTTTAGTCAAGAATAGGCATGGTAGCACACACCTTTAATCCTAGCACAGAGGTAGGCAGATCTTTTTGAGTTAGAGGCCAACCTAGTCCACATAACTAGGTCCAAGCCAGCCATGGCTACATACAAAGAAGTTATCTCAAAAAAATAAAAGGACATTACTTAGCCTATTTATTCACATAGCATAAATGCATTCCTTAACACAAAAATATGAATGGGGCATAAGCATTCAGGAGATAGAGGCAGAGGCAAGAGGACTGCCACAAGTTCAAGGCCAGCTTCATTTACATAGCATGCTCCAGCATAGACAAAACTACACAGCAAGACTATTTCAAAAGTAAATAAAGACATAAGTGTTATAAAAATGAACAACTATACATAGTAAACAAACATACACATAAAACTAAGATGATGGAAATCAGGATGCAGATTTCACTGTCACTGTTTCTCTCAAGGGCCTACTTAGTTCGAACTTGAATTAAGGAAAACCAGCTGGCTGATCTCACTTACTCCACACCTGCCCTCAGCCAATCCATTCTCTCTAACGCAATTTTAAAAATGTAATTCCACCTTGCCAAGCTGCTAAACACTCTTCTCTGCCTCCACAGTAGTTAGTAGTCTTTAAGAGATATTTATTACCCAAACTGACCTCCTTCTTCAAAATTTAGCGTGGAATTTCATTACAAGTTTCTTCTTTCTGGGGATATTTTTCCTTTCACCTCATTACCTGTTAAGTCTTATTTTTCCTTTAGATTCCCACTTAGGTAACACAAGGGAAGAGCCTCACTTGACATTTTTTTCACCTTGCCAGGTTCCAGCTATCTCATGAGTTTTAAATATTCTCTCCTCATCATCATATCTATCTTACTGGGATTTTTCTCGGTTGCTTTCAATACTAGACTAGAAACTGTAAGACAAGTTTTATTTGAATCTAGGCTTTTTCATTCCCCCAATGCTTGACACACAGTAGGCACTTTACAAATATTTTTAGTAGAAAATATGTAATACCAGTATGATCCTTAAGGCATCATGATCCAATACTTACAAAAGCTTGATGGTTTATGTAATGTGTTTTCCTTAGAACCCAAACAATGAAAATGGCACATTCCCTATGAAGCAAGCTTCTGTAATGATTATGACATAGCTTTGGATACCAACTCTGCATGTAATTTCCCCTAATACCTTGCCTTCGTTGGCCATCATAATAAATTTATTTCAAACATACATGTGGATATCTGTATGTATGCACACCTGTGCCCTGGGTTTTCTGCTCTGCTTTTAGGCGTGTTGTTGTATGTACATTTTAGCTTCCTATATCCCAGAGCCCATCTTCACATCTTTTCTAAGCTGAGAATATTTGATATCTACATGTGGTAGGTAGCTCAATCCCATTCTGGTGCTAAAACAAGTTCCACAGTAGACAGACACTTGAGAAGAACATAGCTCAGTGATGTTCCATGTAAATAAATGATCTGCCTTTGACTATTTAGCATTGCCTCTGAGTTCCTCTGAGTACGCTGATTGTGCCAAAGAAACTGGATTCTTGTCTTAATCATGACTTTAGTCAGTTTCTTCTCAAGAGATTTTAAACCTTGTTATTTTATTTTATATATAAAGATGTATTTTATTTATTTTATGTGTATCTGTATTTCTGAAGTATATGTATCTGGACACATGTGTGTCATTTGGCCCACTGAGGCCAAAAGAAAGCCAGTCCCTTTGAATTGGAGTTACCAGCAGTTGAGAGGCAAATCCAGGTCCTCTGCAGGAGCAGTAAGTACTCTCCACTGCAGAGCATCTCTCCATGCCTTTAAATCCTGCTCTGAGCACCAGTCTAAGTTAGCTACCTGGTGCTCCATTCTGTTTTAACCCCTAGCATCTCTCATATCGTCCATGATTCTCGGTCCCTCACTTCTTGAAATGCCTGCTCTACTTGGTGCTCCATCTCCGATGCAGCTCTGTCCAGAGAAGACAAAAGGAATATTTACCCCCAAACTTGACAATAAGTTAAGTTCACCTTAAAGTATATAAAGGCAAGAAAACATAGAAAAACATCATGTCTGTTGCTGGAAATCACAACGTATTATAAAACTAAAATGATTTAAGCATATTAGTGTATGTTATAATAGCTGGTGGAACACAATTTGGAAAAAAATAGGAACTAGCTTTCTAACATATAGAAAAGATTAATTATACAACTAATTGCTTCTGAGAAAAACATTTTTCGGAACACACAAAGTACAACTTTCTCTAAAATCAAAGTAAAATTAAGCGAAACTATTCACTGCAATGTAAAATCAATATAAAAATCATATGATTAGGTTTTCTAAGGACAAAGAAAAAGGGAAGAAATCAAAATTAAAAACATTGACATTTCTTTTACAAAAATAAAGTTTAAGCTTATACTCATGGAAAACGAGATGCTGTAGACAAAAGAGAAAGACTGAAAGTGAGCAAGTATTCTAATTCATATGGGATAGAAAAGAGTTAATATCTCTGTCACCCAAATATTAGAATTCCCTGTATCACAATAGTTCTTAAATAAAAATAAAAGGGCCAGAACAATGAGAATGATGATCAGCTTACTATATAGGAAAAATGTACACATCATTAAAGAATAAGGAATAAAATAATATGTATTAAATTAATGGTAGTTGTTATTTGAATAAGACTGTGTCTGAGTTTGTTAAGGAGAGACTTACTGTAAAATTATTCAACTATTAAATAATACAAAATTTTAAGGTATCTTAAAATTATATAACATAAGCCTTGACACTCTGTCTAATCTTTGACATAATTTCATATCTAATAATATAAACTAGTAAATTATAGGTGCACATGTGAACAAACAAATATAAAAATGTTTATTTCAGCAGAAAAAAAATAACAAAAATGTATAGACAACTATAGTCTTCAAAGTGGGACTTTGGTTAATTACATTGTTTCATTCCATATGTTACTACTAAGAATCATTTGCAGAGAAATGTTTGAGAGAATGAAAACTTATTGACAACTTGTCATTCAATTATATTAGGTTTTTAAATTATCCCACGGTGTTATAGTACATTGCAGTTCATAAAAATCTGTGTGTATTATAGAGAGAGGACAGAAGAAAGGATGGAACCACCGAGGCTGTACCAGAGAAGAAAAAAAAGGTTCCTGTTGTGCCAGAAACCCTTAAGAAAAATCGAAGGAATTGCTCAGTTGAAGGGGAACCGCATGAGGAAGAAGTTTGCCCTGAAGACGCTTTGAAAGTCAAAAAGGAAGCTCATCAATGAAAAGGCTAAGCAGGGCTGGAGAGATGACCTAGGGGTTAAGAGAGCAGACTGCTCTTGCAGAGGACCCGGGTTCGATCCCCAGCACCCACATGGCGGCTGAGAACCGTCTTTAACTCCAGTTCCAGGGGAATCAGACGCCCTCTTCTGACCTCTGTGGCATTGCACGACACGGGTGCACAAACCTACATGCAGACAGTACATTCATAACATACAAAAATAAATAAAATAAAATAAAATAAAACAAAAAGAACAGGCTAAAAGAAAAGGCTAAGCAGTATCACAAGGAGTACAGGCAGTGTGCAGAATTGAGATCCGAACGGTCAGGATGGCAAGAAAAGCCGGCAACTTCTCTGTACCTGCAGAACCCAAATTGGCATTTGTTATCAGAATCAGAGGTATCAATGGTGTCAGCCCAAAGGTACTCAAGGTGTTGCAGCTTCTTCGCCTGAGCCAGATCTTCAATGGCACATTTGTTAAGCTCAACAAGGCTTCATTTAACATTCTGAGGATTGTGGAGCCATACATTGCATGGGGATATTCCAACCCGAAGTCTGTAAATGAACTTATCTACAAGCGTGGTTATGGCAAAATCAGTAAGAAGCGGATTGCCTTGACAGATAACTCTTTGTTAGGGCTCTTGGTAAGCATGGCATCATCCGCATGGAGGATCTGATTCATGAGATCTGTACTGTTAGGAAACACTTCAAGGGAGCAAATAACTTCCTGTGACCCTTCAAATTGTCTTCTTCACGAGGTGGAATGAAGAAAAAAACGACCCGTTTTGTGGAAGGTGGAGATGCTGGCAACAGGGAAGACCAGATCAACAGGTTCATTAGAAGGATGAACTAAAGTGTCTCTTATGATATTTTTGTAATCTGGTCAATTAATAAATAGCAACTGCTTGTCAAATTGAAAAAGAAAAAAAAAAAACTCAACATATTAACAAGGGGCTGAAGATATGGCTAGGCAGTTAAGAGCACTGTTCTTACAGAGGACCAAGACTTGGTTCCCAGCACCCAAATGGTGGCTAACAACTGTCTGAAACTCAAGTCCCGGGGGATCCAACTTCCTCTTCTGGCCTCCACAGATATTGCATGCATCTAATACACTGACATATGTGTGGGAAAACACCCATTACATAAAATTAAGATGAATAAATAAACCACAAAGTGTTAACAAGTGCAATTATTGAGTAATATAAATGTTTACAATTGTCTATATGTTCTAGGCATAAAAGTGTAAGTTTGGTGAGAAAACGCTATTTGAAACTTACTTGTTCAAAGGACTAAGTTGCAGTTCCTCAACTAACAGGGGAATCTGTTTCCAAGAACTAGTGAGTGGGTTATTTTTAGGAGGTTGGTTTTTTGTTTGTTTTTATTGTTGTTGTTGTTCATTTTGTTTTGTCTTTTTTTTTAAATCTTTTTGAGACAGGGTCTCCTTGTAACTCCAGCTCACTAGAACTCACTATGGAGATCAGGCTGGCCTCCATGCCTCCCCCCTCCCCCAGTGTTGGGATTAAAGGTGTGAACTACCAAAACTGAGTTATTACTTTTATATTTTTTAATTGTTTAGTCTCTTTGAGACAGGGTCTCCCTGTAGCCCCAGCTGGCCCAGAACCCACTATGTAGACCAAGCTAGCCTTGAGCTCACAGAGATCCACCTGCCTCTGCCTCCCGAGTGCTGAGATTAAAGCCATGCACCACCATACCTAGACAAATTGTTTAAATTTCTTTAATTCACTTAAAGACACAATTTTTTTCTAATGCTAATTTCTATCTTCTAGAAATATTTCTAGAACTAAGTTAGAGGCTGTGAATAATCAAGACTCACTTCTAAGCCTGAGTTTAAAGAAACCAGTTATTGGAAAGATTTTCCAAATTTTGAAATGTTTGAAATAGCTAATGAGCACATATATTTCCCTGAGTTATGAAATATCAAACTGTAACTTCAAGAGATACAAACTGACTGTTCAAAGTCTGGTTTTGAGTCCATAGACTCACAGTCATCACCCCCTCAGTCTTTCTTTTCCTTTCCCTGGTTCAGCTCCCTCCAGCTAACTGCAATGCAGATATATTAAATGAAAAAAATTTCAAAAATGAACAATTTTTATATTTCAAAGTATGTATTACTCTGAAGAGCAGGATGATCTCTGGCCCCAACCAGCTTCATCTTCCTCAGGGTACGAACTGTCCTTATCCAGCATATCCATACAATACACATCATCTGCCCATCAGACACTTAGTTCCACCTCGGCCATTGTTTTTCTGGGTTTATGACCAAAAATCTTTATGTGGTTAATAACGCTTCCAAATGCCTTCCAGGCATATTGGTGCATGCCTTTAATATCACCACGAAAGACACAGAGGCAGGCAGATCTCTGAGTCCCAGATCAGTCTGGTCTACATAGCAGACGCAGAATGAGATCCTGTCTATTACAGTGACTTTTGCAATGTGGACATACTCTTGACAAATAACTTTTACCTAGTCTTGCCATCTTGCATAATATAAACCAGCTTGCTGAGCCATGTGCTCCTCTTCTGACCTGAGCATTTGAAATTAATCTCTCATGATTCTTCCTTGCCCTAAACCCAAAATAATGCATGAAAATATGTGTGCATGCTCCAGGTATCCAAGTGCTACAAAGCACTTATTTCATCGTAAACAATGAGAAAAAGTGTTCATGGGTGTGCATGATATTCTAGGTCTAAGGATTGAGGGAATTTTTTTAGACTGACTTTTGTGTCCTTGTTTCACATTGGAAATACTGTTTCTGTATAACAGAGAGAAAGCTCTGGTTCTAGAGGACAGTTCTGAGAGCATAATGAAGGAACAGGCTCTCTGTTTGGGTCTGCTCTTGCCTGAAATGGATACCAATAGTCAAGTTGGCTTTTTTTAATGCATAGCTGTAATGTGGCATCATCATCATCATGCCCCAAAATACAAGAATAAAGATATTGGTTATTTGAATATGCCAAAGAGAAGCTGCAAAATATTTCTTTTAAGTAAATTGATGAAAATATAAGATATTTTAAGAGAGGAAAAGAGCATTTTTGTGATTTTATTGCAATATATTGGGGATGATTCTGCTTTATTTTGTTTTTTAAATGTTTTATTTTAATTTTTTGTGTATAAATATATTCCCTTATATAAGTGTACCCATGTTATGCAATGTCCACAGAGTTGGAAATAGGGTCAGAAACCTTGGAATTGGAGTTATGGATGGTTGTTAACTGCCCTGTGGGTGCTAGGAACTGAACCTGTGTCCTCTGCAAGAGGAGCCAGTGTTCTTAACTGCTGAGCCATCTCTCCAGTCCCTTATTTTTTATGATTTACCATGCCTATTTTGTAAATCAAACTAATATAAATATGTATATATAAGAACATATATAGACTTTAAGACTATCTGGAATTTCAAGTACCCACTGGAGATTGTGAATTATCCCCTGTGGATAAGGGAAGGGCTACTACCTATCATTTGTGAAACCATATGTTAATCATAATCTCTCTGAACTTTGGTTTCTTCATCTATCTGACAAATGGATTATTAAGACCCCACAAGACTGTTAAAATAATCAAGTGTAATCATTCATTTAAAATCATGTTATCGGGTATTAAATGACACAGAGAACATTTGTCATTATTGGGAAACGTACATCCATTTAACTCTTTAATTGAATGCCATTGATCACCTACAGCAAGCATGGAACTGATCTAGGAGCTTGGTGCATATTACTGAGTGTGGTCAGGGTCCCTGTGATGTGGGAGGAGACAAAAAAAGATAAATTTGAATTGAAATGGAGAAAATATTGTGTTAATGAATCAAAAATGTGAAACAATTTTACCTAATATAGAAAAAACTTGGTACAATATTCTTTTTTTAACTTTATTTATTTATTTTTATGTGTATGAATGTACTGTCTGCATGCAGGTTTGTGCACCTGTGTCGTGCAATACCGAAGAGGTCAGAAGAAGGCGTCAGATTCCCCTGGAACTGGAGTTAAAGACGGTTCTCAGCCACCATGTGGGTGCTGGGGATCGAACCCTGGTCCTCTGCAAGAGTAGTCAGAGCTCTTAACCGCTAGGCCATCTCTCCAGCCCCTGGTACAATATTCTTAAACTACTTGGTGAAACTGAGGCACTTGTAGGTAATAAGCAGAACTCTACTTTGTAGAAAGCAGGACAAAAAATCTAGGCAGTTCACTATTCTACTCTTAGGTGTTTTTTGTTGTTGGTGGTGTTGGGGTTTTTGTTGTTGTTGTTGTTTTTGAGACAGGGTCTCCCTATAGCCCCAGATGGCCTGGAACTCACTCTGTAGACCAGCCTGGCCTTGAACTCACAGAGATCCGCCTGCCTCTGCCTCCTGAGTGCTAGGATTAAAGGTATGTGCCACCACGCCTGGTTTAAAGAAGGTTCTTAGCTGCTATGTGGGTGCTGGGAATCGAACCCGGGTCCTCTGCAAGAGCAGTTGGTGCTTAACCACTGAGCGATCGTTCCAGCCCTTAGGTTTTTTATTTTTACACTCCTTACATATAGCAAATTTACAAAGGCTGAAATCAAACTGTAGGTTAATTGATAGATGCTCCCAGAACACAGACTTGAATTGTTGTTTAGAGTACTGGAGTGCAAGAAGGCATGATATGCTTCAAGTAGAAAACACATTGTTTTATAAGCTTTGTTCAAAGCATAAAGTACAAGCTCTTAGCTGTGAATTTGATGCTAATGAAGTAAAAATGTACTGAATAAGGATATGGTGTTTTTAAAACAAAGCATACATAAAGCAAGGCTATATGGGGATGCTTTATACAGTAGAAGCAGGAAATGAGAAATTATTGATAAAAGCTATAAAAATTTTAGTTACACAAAATGAGCAAATCCTGAGAACCTAATGTACAACATGGTAGCCATAATGAGAGAAATTATTGATAAAAGCTATAAAAATTTTAGTTACACAAAATGAGCAAATCCTGAGAACCTAATGTACAACATGGTAGCCATAATGAACAATTTTGTAGTGTATTCTTGAATCCTTTTAAGAGTGTTGATTTTAAATGCTTTCACCAAAAAGAAAAGGTAACAAAGTTACCTAGTGACTAATTGATTAATTGATTGATGATTTTTGTGACCAGAGAACTCAGAAAGGAAAAATAGTCTGATATTTGATAAAGTAATGTCTAAGGAAATTTTAGAACTCTTAATTAGCTTAAATGACAATTGTGTGTGTGTAGTTTAGATTTGGAAATATGTTTGATAAAACTTGTTAAATTGAAAAATCTAGGAAGTAAAAGTTGTGTTAGGCATCACTTTTAAAGCAAAAGTTTTAGTAAATTTCAGAGGGGCTGTTAAGACTAACCTGTATTATGGACAGCTATACAATACCTTGTGGCACAAGCTATGTCTGAGACATATCAAGCCAAAGGAAAGTATTGGATTTCTACTCTTTGATTATTATCTGGAGGTAATGGTGGGGGGGGAGGGGCTGGAGAGAAGATGACTCAGCAGTTTAGAGACCTGGCTGTTCTTAGACATGGGTTTGGCCCCCAGCACACAACTCACATGACTGCTGACAACCATCTGTAACGTCATTTCCACGGGATGTTACAGCAATTTCTGTATTGCCCACACATAGTACAATAGTACATCTACATACATACAGCTAAAACACATAAAAAAATAAATCTAAAAATATTTTAAATGGTCTGGCGGTCACACTTAATTGAGAAAAACCTGATTAAAAAAAATGCCCCTCAGAACTCTGAGGTTCAGCTCTCCTTAAAATACATCTAAGATACCCTTGAAGCTGGGCGTGGTGGCGCACGCCTTTAATCCTAGCACTTGGGAGGCAGAGGCAGGTGGATCTTTGTGAGTTCAAGGCCGGCCTGGTCTACAGAGTGAGTTCCAGACAGCTGGGGCTATAGGGAGACCCTGTCCTCGGAAACACCTAGAAAAAAAAAAAAAAAAAAAAAATACAACTAAGATAATCTTGAATTCTTTGAATTCTTAATATATTCAGACTCTGGATGAAATAAAGACAACTTCCTCCTAGCAGAATATAAGAAAATGTCTGCTTTCCAATTTTTATAATAATTTTAAATTCTCCTAATATTTTATAAATACAATGTTTAGCATGAAACAAATAGTAACTGCCAGAAGAAATTAAATGATGTTAAGAGAAATGAGGGAAAATAGTAGATAACAAACTAGATAAGGATACATACCAGTATTGGAGTTACCAGAAAATGACTTTAAAATAAACACACTGGGACTAAGGAGACAGCTCAGAAGGAAAGGTGCTTGTCACATGATGGGGAGGACTATCATTTAAATTGTTAATACCCATGTAAATGCTGGCCAGGCATGGAACCCTTTCTATAATCTCAGCACACAATGCACATAGAGTCAGGAGAACCCCGGGGCCAACCTACCCAGCAAGACTAGCTGAATTAGCAAGGGTTTTGTTAAGTGACAGACCCTCACCTCAATATAGAACTCAAAGTTACAGAACTGAATCTCTAAATGTGTTTTGGAATTAACCTATAGTATATTTTCAGAATTTGTAATTTTGATTTATGTGTGGAGTATATTATATATGCATAATTTGGAATAATATAAAATTAAAGGGAACAAAAAAAGAGAAAAATATAATACAAAACTGCCAAAACAGTAAACTTTTGCTTTGAAAGGTTATAAAAGACTGAGAAAAAGATGCAAGACAGGACTTAACATGTATGACAGAGTCCATGAGCTCTGGTGGAGGGTGGGGAGGTGTAAGGGGTGGGCAAGGATGGGGGAATGAGTCTAGATTTGACTGAGAAATGTATGAAATGCACTCAATAAAAATTAACTTAAAAAAACTGAAGGCATATAATAAAAGAATATTTTAATCTAAAAAAATAAATTAATAAAATTTTAAAATAGAAATAAATCAGGGAAAATTTCATCAGAGATCTGGAAAATATAATAAGTAATAATATTATCATTTCCAAGATAAAAAAGTGAAAAATTAGTTTGAATACAGAGTATACATCACTTTAAAATTATAATGGAAATAAAAGAGAAAAATTATAATGGAAAAGCAGAACAATAGAAAAATAATTATTCTAAGTGGAATACATATGCCAAAATAGGATGACAATATAAAGAGTAAAGGAAAACTGAAGCACACAGAGAAGCAAAATTATTCCTTTAAGTGGTTTTGTAAAGCCTCTCAGTGATTAGTAAGAAAAATAATCAGTAGAATATGCAAGTGGATTTTTTATTAATGGGGGAATTTTAAAATGTCAATAATAAGATATCGAAAATGACTAACGTGTTGGTTAACTTCATTTGTCAGCTTCACTGAAACATGCAATGCAAGATCCTTGATTAAATATCATCCTGTGTATATCCATCTGAGATTAACATTTAAATTCACAGACTGAGGAAAGCAACGGATTGTCCTCCATTTTGGTGAGCCTCATCCTCTCCCTTGGAGAACAGAGCAGGAGGAAAGACAGAGTGAAGGAAACCTAAGCATTTCTGCCTGGGTGTCCTTTCAGCTGGGAAAAAGGCTTCATCCTGACTCAAACTGGAATTTACATCATTGATAGTCATGGCACCCAAACTATACTTTGTTTCTCCCTCCTCCTCCTCCTCCTCCTCCTCCTCCTCCTCCTCCTCATCCTTTTCCTCCTCCTCCTCCTTTTTCTCTCCTTACTCTTTGCCCTTTCACACTTTCTTCCTCATTTTACATATGGTGTGTGTGTTCTCTGGAAATTCTTGTCTTAAACCAAATTTAATAAAAAGAGTGTTTTTTGTAGGACTAGAATTTTAAAGATGAGCTTTCTGAAATTATCTTCCAAGTCTAATTAAATTCAAATATGTCAATGACTCTATAAGTGTAAAGGGAGTGTCAGTATCCATTGTGTAAATCCCATGGTAATGAATGAATAAAATGACTAAATTAAAATGGCTTTATCATTCTTTTGTAAGAAGCAAGATACTATGCATTAAATACTTTGAACAACTTTGGAAAACTAACATAAATAATGAAGCTGACTGGTTTTTCTAATTTCCATGGAAATTAGTATATATAAAGGATAGAATTAGTATATAAAGGATAGAATTAGCTATTTGGATACTCTTATATACTCAGTAGTATATAAAGGATAGAATTAGCTATTTGGATACTCTTACCTCAAGTACAGCATAAAAGATCTGAATACATCTACCTGTGCCCTATAGGAGATTCTAATTTCTTATACCTTAGGGCTAGAATAGCTAAAAGTCAAGGACAGGATCTCATCCTGCAATTGCCTAAATTACAATATAAAATGACTGAACTTCAAGCCTCACTGGAAGAGTCCTCTTTGTCAGAAGAGGTTTCCAATCCCCATGGAAGTGACAACTGATAATGCCATTTTATGCCCAGTATCAGGCTTTCACTATTATCTGGAGTTATTAACCGTGAATTTCCTGAAGAAATGTAATGGACATCAGTGGTGGTTTAAATGAAAACATCCTCCATAGGCTCCAAATTACTTGGCCTGAGTTTGGTGGCACCGTCTGCAAAGGTTTCAGAGCTGAGGCCTTGCTGGAAGAAGTACATGCCTTTGAGAGTTCATAGCTCTACCCCATTTCCAGTTTCTCTCTCTCAGCTTCTTGTGCCTGCTTGAAGATATGCACTCTCAGTTTTCTTCTCTAGCATCCTGTCATACCTCCCACCATGATGCATTCCTATCTTTTTGGAACTGTAAGCCAAATAAACTCTGCCTTCTTTAAATTGCCTTGATCATGGTGTTTTAACACAGCAACAGAAAAGTAACTAATTGTTTTCCAGGCCAGTTTTGCCATCCCTCTTTTCTTGTAGTCTTACAACTAGATTCATGTATTTACAGGCTTAAAGATGGGAAGAAAAATGTAATTTATGTGAAGATACACAGACCTACAAAAAATTCTATAGGTTTTAAATTCACAACAAAGTTTTTATGATTGATGATATGGAAATTGCCAGATACCTACAAAGAAAATAAAGAAAACTGTGGGGAGCCAAGAAGTTCCTTTCCTTAGGCCCTCCAGCCTGACTAGAGTTTCAGGACCTGTCTTCAGAGTCACTTCCGCATTTGAGTGACTCAGCAGACCTAGGTCAAAATGGGACCCTGCCTAGAGACTCGTGATGTGGCAAAAGCCCATTGGCTACACCAGAAGTCGCCCCATCTCACACAAGCTGCCTCCTCCTCCTTTGACCCTACCCCCGTCCAAATCCTATATAAACCCTGCTCAAAAATAAAATGTGGTCAACTTGATCAGAAATCCTGTCTTGCTGATCGTTCTTTGTGTCTCTTGTCCCCTCATCCTCTCCCCTAGCCGTCGACCTCCATTGTATGTCCTGCAGGTCGGGGCAGAAAACTACATAATATTCAGAGAAACAGAACATGTAATTCAGGGACAAAGGAAGTGGGTTCATTAATTAAAAGAAACAATATAGCATTGTAAAGATCTCAAGACTTTCCAGCTGGGTGTGGTGGCCCAGGCATTTAGTCCCAGCACTCCTGCGGCAGAGGCAGGTGGATCTCTGTGAGTTCAAGGCCAGCCTGGTCTACATAGTGACTTCCAGGCCAGCTGGGGCTACAGGGAGACCATGTCTCAAAAAGACAAAAAAAAAGAAAAAAAAAGACTTACTAAGCTTGGTTAAAACTTTTAAGCAGATATTAATTATCATTTAAAAATCAATAAAGAATGCTGTGTGTGTGTGTGTGTGTGTGTGTGTATGTGTGTGTAATGGAATTTTCTAAAATAACTACATGAGACACAGCTTTTCAGCCTTCCAATATGGACTGAAGACTCATGTCTCTCCAAGAATCAGTCAAACCTTCAGTGCCAGATGGGGACTGTTGAGACATCCAACTTGTGGACTGAGCAACTACTGGGGTTTCAGCCTCTTCAGAGTATAGACTACCATTGTTGGACTACCCAGGCTGTATCAAGGAGACCAGTACAGGAAGATCAAGACAGGATGCAGTCCTTTACTGGACCTCATTTGGTGACCACAGGAAGGGAAGTCCCCAGTGTAGAGCACAAAAGCAGGACTGATGGTTGTTTGGGCTTGCCAAGGAGGAGCCTTCAAACAATTCCTTAAGGAAAACATGACATCTTTCAGCCTAATAAAGAAAAAAAATTAAAAAATTAAAAAAAGAAATCATAAGCTGAAGATGATAAAACCTATGATGTCATAATCTTGACATATGTGTGGCGTATATGAATATTTTTTAAAGCCCACAGCATCCATTATTCCCAGGCAGTCTCCAATCCAAGTACTAACCAGGCCCAAACCTGCTTAGCTTCTGAGATCAGACCAGATTGGGAGCATTCAGGGTGGTTATGGTCATAAACATATATGCATATTTTGGAGTAATGCAAATTGAAAGGAACAACAACAACAACAAAAATACTGGGTCAAAGAACTGACTAAAATGGTGAATCTCTGCCCAAAACAGTAAACTTCTGCATCAAAAATTTTTAAAGAGACTGAGAAAAAGATGAAAAACATCTTTGGCAGAATTCATGAGTTCTGATGTGGTGGGGGGCAAGGAGGGGGGAATGGGTATAGATTTGATTGGGAAATGTTGTATGACATGCACAAAGCTTCAAAAATTGGCTTAAAAAAAGACAACAGACAAAATTTGTTCTACAAGATACTGATTTATTTTTATTTACAATAATTAATACTATTTCATAATAAACTTCTAATTTATGAGAGAAGTAACACAGATCACTAGCAAGTAATAGTCTATTTACTCAGTTAATATATCTATGCTACAAAACAGGGTTTATTCTTATTTCAAATAATCCCAAAGAAAGAAATACAGTTCAATTACTTATAGACTACTGAATAAAATATAAAAATATTAACCTATAAAATTCTTGGTATATAAGTAGAACTTATGGGGTGGGATGAAGTGCCTTGCACACAACATAAGACACACAACATAAGACACACAGGTGAAATTTGGATAATTAGAGGGTTTTAAAATTAAAACTTCTTAGGGGCTGGAGAGATAGCCTAGTGGTTAAAAGCACTGACTGCTCTTGCAGAGGACCCAGGTTCGATCCCCAGCACCCATATGGTGGCTGAGAACTATCTGTAACTCCAATTCCAGGAGAACTCCAGTTCCAGAGGAATCCAACACCCTCTTCTGACCTCAGTGGCATTGCAGGACATGGGTGCACAAACCTACATGCAGACAGTATATTCATACACATAATAAATAAATAAATAAATAAATAAATTTTTAAAAACTTAAAAACATAAAAATAATAAAAATAAAATTAAAACTTCTTTTCAACTAAAAGCACTATGAGAGAATGGATGACGTAGACTCAGAAAAGAAACTTTCAATAAATTTAATGAGCAAAAGGATAATATGTAGAATATATAGAGAGAATGAGTAATTCACTAGAAAATTACAGTGTCAAAACAGCAAATACAAGCATATTCAACATTTAAGGGGGTCCTTTCAAAAAGAAAATAGTCCAATAATTAATAAATACTTAAAGCAAAACAAACCACTCCTCAATGTAATTATCATGATGAAAGTAGTCTCCCACCCAGGCAGTAGCTTGGACACACTTATTAAAAGCTACAGAACTGAAAGTTGGCAAGAATGTGGATTATTTAGCACTTTCGTGCCCTCCTGGTGAGACTGTAAATTGGCATAGCCACTTGAAACATATTTTGGAATTATCAACTAAAATTGAACATTCCCTTACCTCATGACTCAGAAATTCCACTTTGAGGTATATAACCCACAAAAATCTAGCAACATGAGCATAGATAGTCCTACAGAAATGTGTTCACAGTACCATGATTCATAATGCCCCGCACTAAAAATAATGCAAAACATTCATCAACAACAAAGTAAAAACCCAAATGAGCTAAAAATAACTACACAATAGACTAATATGTTCTAAAGAAAATAAAGAAATTAGAACTATATGCAATAGGATGAAAGAATCGCAAAATCTTCTATAATAAGGAAAGAAATTAAAGAAATATATATATGGATTCTATTTTATACGAAACAAAAATAGCAGACAAATTAAATTATTTTCTATAGGATTTTATATTTGTGGGTAATGTTTTTAAAGCAGGGGAATATTCACCACAAAATCCAGAATGTTATCTTACTTCATGGGGAAAGTGAGGATGGTTATAGAGAAGATTGGAGGGGATATTCACCAATGAAGTTCTGACAATGTCCATTTCCCAACACGCATAGCTATAACACAAGGATTTCATTCATTATAAAGTAGTTTTTTTTATATTGTGTAACACAAATTATAGTTTAAAATACATTTTTAAAGAGTTATATGATGAATTGAGTGGTTATTGGGAATCATTTTGACTGAAAACATTTTTTATAGTTATTCACTAAATATTTTATATTTAAGGGGCTAGAGAGATGGCTTAGCAATGAAGAGCACTGGCTACTCTTGAAGAGGACCTGGGTTCGGTTCCCAGCACCCACATGGTGGTTAACAAAAGTAAGCTCCAGGGAATCCCACATCCTCTTCTTACATTCCTAGCCATTGCCCAGGCGGAGTCTCTACTTACAAAGTCCTAGGAGGGCTTGCTGTACGGAGGTCCTGCTATGGTGTGCTGCGGTTCATTATGGAGAGTGGGGGCAAGGGCTGCGAGGTTGTGGTGTCTGGGAAGCTCCGAGGACAGACGACTTAGTCCATGAGGTTTGTGGACGGCTGATGATCCATAGTGGAGACCCTGTTAACTACTATGTCGACACAGCAGTTCACCATGTGCTGCTCAGACAAGGTGTGCGGGGCATCAAAGTGAAGATCATGCTGCCCTGGGATCCAAGTGGTGAGATTGGACCTAAGAAGCCCCTGCCTGACCACGTGAGCATTGTGGAACACAAAGACGAGATCCTGCCCACCACTCCCATCTCTGAACAGAAGGGTGGGAAGCCAGAGCCGCCTGCCATGCCCCAGCCAGTGCCTGCAGTGTAACAGGGTCCTCGGCACTGCATCTGGGGGCTCTGTAAAGACATTTAATAAAATCTTGCACGAAGAAAAAAAAATTGGGAGGCTGGAGATATGGCTCAGCAGCTAAGAGCACTGGCTGTTACTGAGGAGAACCTGGATTTGATTATCGTACCTGCATAGTGACTAAAACCTGTCCAAGACTCCAGTTCAAGGGGAATCCAATGCACTCTTCTGACCGCTGCAGGTATTGCATGGCAGGGGTGCACATACACACACCCAGGCAATGCACTCATACACATGAAAAATAAAGACAAGGTTTTTAAAATAAATACTTTGAATTTTATTATTAGGGAAGCAGTCTCTGATACAGTAAAATTTGAACAAAGATTAGAAAAAGGTGAGAACGTGGATATATGTGGACAATTTGAGCCAAGTCCTGACAGTATAGAGAACAGGGTGTGCAAAGGCCCTGAGGTACAGGGTATGTTCAGCTTACTGATAATAATCTGTTTACTGTATCAATAAGGAAACTGAAGATAGGAAACAAGATCAGCTTTGTAGGAAATTATAAAATTATAAAGACTTAATTTTGAGTCAGAATCACTGGAAGGCTTTGAGCATAGGAATAATATGAACAAAATTGCATTTTAAGACTATCATTGAAGCCGCTGTGTAACGAATAGACTACAGAGATGTAGAAGAGTAGCTGGGAAGGCATTGCAGTGGACCAGGTAAGTGACCTAGCAAGCCTCCAGGAGGCACAGTGGTAACAGTGCTGAGAGTTTCCTCTACTCTGGAGAAAATTCAAGGTAGTCTTGATGGACTGGAGAGAGAACAATCTTCAGCCTCAGAAAGGAGGTGGAGCACTTACTCAGCGGACAACATAAGACTATTCTGTGCTAAAAAAAAAAAAAAAAAAAATGGCCAAACTTGTCTGAAGGGAAAAATGGCCAAACGTGTCTGAAGGGAATCATGTTTTTATTTTTTTAATTTATTATTTTTTATGTGTTTGAATGTACTGTCTGCATGTAGGTTGGTACACCCCTGTCATGCAATGCTGTGGAGGTCAGAAGAGGGCGTCAGATTCCCCTGGGACTGGAGTTAAAGACAGTTCTGAGCCGCCATGTGGGTGCTGGGAATTGAACCTGGGTCCTCTGTAAGAGCAGTCGATGCTCTTAACCTCTGAGCCATCTCTCCAGCCCTGGGAATCATTTTTTGTGGAAAGAATTAACATTTCACTGATTGAGTTTAATATGCCTCCCAAATTTGTGGATTAAAGCTTAACTTCCACTAATTATGAATCATGGGTATGATATTGTGGGAAGTGATTAAGTAATGATAATTATATACTCATTACTAGATTGTCTTTTAAAAATATTCATCTTTTATTTGCAATTATGTGTACACCTGTGTGTCTGTGTGTGGCTATGTGCATGTGAGTGTGGTTGACCACAGAGGCCAGAAGAGGGCATCGGCTGCCCTAAAGCTGGACTCAGAGGCCCCTGCCTCATGATGTCAGTCCTCCGTAAAAACAAATGTTCTTCATCGCTGAGCCATCTCTCCAGATTCCAGGATTATTGTCTTGTAAAAGGAATGGTAGGAATGAGTGGAGCACTCTTTTTCTGTTTCTCTTTTCCACCGTGTGAGGACACACAGCTTTTGTCCCTTCCAGACACATCCCTCCTAGTAAAAGACCAGCCCTTTACAGACACTGATCCTTCCTATTCCTTGATCTTAGAGTTCTTAGCCTCCCTTCTGTGCAAAACAAAATGCTGTAATTGCTAGCAAATTGAACAACCTATGGAATTTTGCTTAGACATCATACATGGAGTCATTTCTGTTATAGTTTTATTAAAAGCATATAGTCAGTGACCCACTATATGAGGCTCGGTTGGTATTTTTAATATGTTAAGATTCTGTTTTGATCCGATGTCTTTATTAGCATATTGTCTGATTCATTATCATCACTAACATGAACACATTTACTTTGGGAACTGAAAGAATGAATTTTTAATTAAACTTCTGAAATAAAGTGAATTAAATATTAATTAAACTTTAGGCTTAATCTTAAAATTATAATTCCCCCCCTTGAAATAATTTTTTTCTGAATTTTTCTTAGGCTTTTCTGAAATTTGAATACGTCTCCAAGAATCTTGAACTTAAAGACAAGTGGCTTTTGCCTTGGGGCCATGTTTTTGTACTGTATTATTATATTGAGTATACTATTTTATTGCTTGGGGACTTTAAAAGCAAAATGAAAATAAAGACAATGAAGCTTGGTCTGTCAATGGACTGGAGAGACTAATATAAAGAAAAGTCTAAATTTGTAATCTAGTATGGTAGCAAAGTTTAGGCTCTGGAGTCTTGAGTTGAAATCCAAATTCTGTCACTTAATGGCACTTTGAGGGCACATTGTACCTCAGATTTCCTTTGTAACATGATAGTCTTTTCTTTAGGTCTTAAGTTACATCATTAGGTTGTTTACTTGAGAACTCTCTGTTGCGTGTGTGTGTGTGTGTGTGTGTGTGTGTGTGTGTGTGTGTGTGACTGAGTCTCACTATGTACCTTTGGCTAGCTTGGAAATCACTATATAGACCAGGCTGGTCTTGAACTCACAGAGACCCAGCTGACTCTGCCCTCACAAAGCTGGTATTGAAGACAGGTACCACTATGCATAGCTTGTCTGATTCTTTTTTAATTTTTTTAAATTTATTTATATTTTATATGTGAATGTTTTGCCTCAGTGTAGGTAAGTCCACTTATGTAAGGCAGTGCCCATGGAGGCCAGAAGAGGGCATTATATCCCCTGGAACTGGAGTAAAGGATGGTTGTTAGCCACCCTGTTGGTGCTGGGAAACAAAACTGGGTCCTCTGAAAAAGCAGCCAGTGCTCTTAAGTGCTGGGCCATCTCTCCATTCGCCTGGCTTCTTTGATGTTTTAATATGAACACTTATAAACTCTAAACTTTTATCTTAGGCTGGAATTAACAGTATCCTGGAGGAGCTGGTAGATTATACTTTCATTTCATTTCATTTCTGTATGTTCTAAAAGTTTTTCTCATTTCATTTCTTGAATGACCCAGTATTTAATAAGAAGTATGTCCTTCAATATCCAAAAAAATTGTGGAGCTTCTGTAATCTTTCTTGCTCTTGATTTCTTATTCCACTATGGACTTATAGGGTCCAAAGAATTATCTCAAAGTTTTGTATTTGTTAAGGTGTAGTTTGTTGTTTATGGATCAGTTTTAGAGACAGTTCCATGGGCTTCTGAGAAAGAATGTATATTCCCCATCTCTTGGGAAGAATATTCTGAATATATTTGTCAAGTCCAATTGATCTATGGTTTAATTCAGCACTAAAATTTCTTGGCTGGTTTTTAGTTTGGATCTGTGGGTAGTGACCCCCCCCAACTATTATTGTGTCAGGACCTAGCATGAAATTTGGAGCTCTAGTGTTAGATAAACAAATGTTAACAATTGTTATATCTTCTGGATGGATTATTCCCTTCACTAATATGTGGTGGCCTGCCTCATCTCTTCTGATTAGTTTTTCTTTGAAGTTGATCCAAAAATAACTATATAGGCTTGTTTATGTCTTCCATTTCCTTGGTAATTTAATTTCCAGCCTTTGATACTCAGATTTAAATACTTTTATGCATTATTATTTTATTTTATGTGTATGAATTCTATGCTCGTATGTATGTAAGTATACCCTTGTCATGCAATGCCTACAGAGCCCAGAAGATCCATGGAACTGGAGCTGTGGATGGTTGTTAGTGGCCATCTATGTGCTGGGAACCAAACTCAGGTCCTCTGCAAGATCAGCTAGTGCTCTTAACTTCTGAGTCATGACTCCAGCCCCTACTTTTCTAACTAGGTGTGTTTCTTGTAGACAACTAATGGCTCTTGTTATCTCTCATATTCTTTAATGTTTGTTTGTATGTAAATAAGAGGGTTGTGAGACTGGAATATAGACTATGAAACTAGACAGGAGACCACAGAGAAGGGAACAAGAAGAACTGAGAAAGGTCAGGGGAGGACAACAGATCTGGTGTGATGTGAATCTGGAAAGAAGGCTCATAGGGGTGGGAACACACAGGGAGAGAGTAGATAAGGAAAAAGAGGAGAGAGAAAGAATACCATAAATTTTGTTTGAGAAATGCCGTAATGAGACTTAATTCCTTGGAAGCTAATAAAGTGGCTGCTATTTGAGTCTCTTCCTGTTGTGAAGATTAAGTAATATGATCTACATTAAGTAGCTGAAGAGTTCCTAGAATGTAACTGAATCTATTCGTAAGTGTCATACAGATAGGTTTATTAGAAAACAAGGATCTAATTGACTTAAATAAAAGTACAAATTGATCCATAAGAGGAAGGCAGGCTTATGGCAGAGTACATTTTTTAGAGCTAAATATGCATTCTTTGATATGTTCACACATAAATATAATGTATTTAGGTCATATTCACCCCCAATTTCCTTCCTCCAACTCCTCTCTGAAACCACTACACATTCTAGTCTGAAGTTTTTTCTTCCTCCTCCTCCTCCTCCTCCTCCTCCTCCTCCTCTTCTTCTTCTCTTTATAATCACTACTCATATGCAGATGGGTATAGGGCACCATCAACTGGAACATTGACAAAGGTACTATGGCCCACACTCATGAAGAAAACCAACTCTCCTTCCTCCAGGGACCATTGACTGCCAATAGCTCCTCAGTCAGGGGTGGGGCTTCATGATCCCCTTCCCTCTCCATGGTGAAGTTGACTGGATTGATCTTGTACAGATCTTGTGAGTGCAATCACAGCCACTGTGCATTCATGAGTAAAATGGCCCTGCCATGTCCAGAAAGCACTGTCTCACAGCAGTCCTTTACAATTTCTGGACCTTTTTGCCCCATCTTCTCACATTGTTCCTTAAGCCTTGGGGCAGAGTGAGTGTGATATAGATGACTCCACAGCCACTTATTTTCTGCACTTTAACCACTTGTGAGTCTCTGTATTATGTGCCATTCTATACATATCAAAGCTTCTCTCATGAGGGTTAATCTATGAATATGAGGATAAGTATTTAGAAGGCAGTTCAATATTATATCCATCTAGTAAATAATAGTAGCAGGGCTATGACTTCTTTATAATTCAATTTAACTGAAAATGTTTCCATTGATAGATGCATCTAAGGTACAGACACTACGTATCTTTCTCACAAACTTAGAATGATTCAAAGGAACTGCAGGGATAACCTAGAAAAAAGATTGGACCTTGAAAATTCACAACTGCTGCACTTGTTTCATCTGATGTTTTCCCTGAAACCTTCCTGCCTGGACTACATTATTTTCATTTAGTCTGCTTTGATTTTCCACTCTTACACCTGCAGTCCCTGCAACTGATTGAAGTTCTGTATAAAAAGATGTATCTTACACCTTTACCTGAAAATTATGATGTCAGAACTGTGCCCAAATGCCAACTTTACTGAAATGCATGGTTTCCTTAAGAGCGTGTGTTGACAGCTACTTTCCTCTTTGGTCTCTTTTCTTGGTTCCAAAAACCCATAAACTCTTATAACCACACAAACCAAAATTATATAGGAGGCATTTTAGCTCTGTTTGGCACAAAGTAAGGTTTGTATGAGAGAACCTAGCTTCTTTCTTCCCAGCATTTTCTGATTCTACCCTCTAGCCGTGGTCTCACCCTTCTGTCTGTGTGGGCTGCTGGTGTCAAAGGTGCCTCTGTCTCTCTCCACACTCCTTTCACGGACCTTGCTGAGCCAGGCAGAACTGGCTGGTTCTCTCACTTGTTAAGGTGAATAGACAGCCTCCTCTTCTCACTTAACAATCCCTGCGACATATCTCTGAAGTAAACTTAAGCTCAGGATTATGAAGTCTTTTGGCACTTCAGTCCTTTTCAAGGCCACTCAAGGAGCTTTGCTAATATAAGGAGGTATTTAACTGACAGCTCTCACTCAACTCAACATCTCCAGCTGCCTGGACCTCACAGTCCCTGGAATGATCTCCTGTCTATGTTGAAATGTTCTTTCCTCTTTTCCACAGCATTGCCAATTCTGACTCCCTCTATAGCATCATCCCCAAACACTATTTAATGCTTGTTAGGTCAGGTTAAAATGGCAAGTATTTAGTTATAAGATGAAAATGGTAGAAAGCCATATGTGTGACCTTCCAGGCCACTGAGACTGAAAGAGGGACTTATGCAGTCCTTTATCAAACTTTCAAGGACTATTTACTTCCATGTAAAACAAAAGCACCACAAATTTGAACTACAAACCTTCCTGACCTCTCCTTCATCAACCTCCTTAGCCTTATGACACCATCTCTGCCTATTTCAACTGAGGAACATCTGTGTCTATCCCTCAAGGTATCACACCTTGAGAACTTTCAGTTCTCTTTTATGATTTTCACTAATTGTCATTTATCCTGAGAAATCACCCTTCATGTATTTTTCAATCCTTGAGGCTGGTGTGCTCTCTTATATGGTGATCCTTAGAATTTCACTGATGAAATTCTAAATAGCATGATTCTAAACAGCCTGTCATTTTAGTGGACTATTCAGTGTACAGGATGTTCATATGAGCAGTGTCAATTAAAGAAGACAAATTCTGAATAGAGTTTTTTTTAAGAAAACACTCTAAAATGTTTTATATCAATTAAAAACACTCTAAAATGTTTTATATCAATTATTATATATGTATGCTGTCACAGGTTATATTAAATAAGTGCATATATTTGTGAGTATATTATATATCATAGTACATAATAGTTATTCACTATATAATTATGAACTGCATAGCAACATTATGGTCAATAGTAGACTACGTATATAATAGTGGTTCTATAGCTAGTGACTTCATAGCCACCGTGGTTTGTGTAAATACACTTCATGCTGCTTTTACAGTGACAAAATAGCCTACGAGTGGATTTCTTGGAATGTATTCTTGCTATGAAATGACACCTCTTTGGGATACCTGTATGTAATGACTTTAGATGGAAATCTGATCACACTTGATACAAAACAAAGTAAACAAGGAACACTAAGCATAGAACACTAAATACATAGTTTGGTGTGCTTTAATAAAGATACTTAAAATGTGGAAAGTATACACGTGACAGTATACATGCATAGCGATAGAGTCCCTGTCCATATAAAACCTAACTCTGTTTACATAAACACCCAGTAATTTTTTAAACATCCTGTACCTCCAACAGAACACCTACCTACCTTGCCAACCAAGACAGCTTGCAGCTGCTCTGGCTGACCATAAGGATAAAGTTTCCTATGGGGCCCAGCTGTGAAAGATGAGGTATCACCACATTTCAGTGTATGTTGGTGTTTGTGTGTTTAAGAGCTCTCATTGACTCTACTGGAAAATACATGGTTCTCTTTACAGATACAGGTGCCAGATCCCGTTTGGATAGTCAATGATCATTGCAGGACAAGGATGCATCCAGATCTTCAGCAGTCCAACAGGGCTTGACTTTTTTATTTTTCAATGTCTTGCAGCAGTGGAAGCGCTGGGTGATTTCCCCTAATGCAAATGTGATTATTATGGAGACACTGGTTTTTATACATATCAATCCCTGAGACCCTTACCCATTTTCTTAAAATAAAGACTTCTAAATATCTGAATGCCATAACTTTCCAAAAATATCTGAATGCCATGACTTTCCAAAGATACAGCCCTGTGAAGTCTGAGGTAAGTAATTAAAGGGTTTGCAAAAATGGACAGTGAGGTATACAGTTCCATCATTTTCTGTTTTCTGTCTTCCTCATATAAGTTACTAATCAGGACTTTACATTTCTAAAGGAGGCCAAATGCTGGGGATCCACACACTTTACTTCAGGACAAGCACTTGCCTGCCATAGTGTTGTACACATTGTGATCCTAGTACTCAGGTGCCAAGACTGGAGGATGCCACAAGTTTAAGGCCAGTTTGGTCTACATGGAAAGTTCCAGGCCAGTGAGGGCTACATAGCCAGACCCTGTATTAAAGTCATGGAAAAATCTTAATGAAACATGACACTTTCATATTTTCTTGAAGAAAATACATATAGACTCAAGGTGGAAATGGAGAATGTGATATAATACAGGGCTCTAGTAACTAAACACTCTGCCTCTGTCATGGAAAAAAACTAGTACCCTTGGGAAGGAAATGCCATTGGGTGAATCCATCATACTTCAAGGTAATCCTTTCACCAAAAATGAACCATTTGTACAGTTCATACAATATTTCCATAACTTATTTCAATTGAATGAAACACTAGAATTCAACTAGATCACCCCAGATTCTGAATGATTTCAGCCTTTAAGAACTCTGAAAACAAAATCAAGAACCATCCCAGTGGTGGAGAGATTCTGCCAATCACTGCCCCCTGGGCACAGAATTCTGCAACTATTCCGTGTCATCAGAGTTTAAAGACTTCTGTCCTGTTTTTCTGATCCATGTGATTTGGTGGGGTCATCCCTTCAGCCCTCTGTCACGTCTGACAGAGGGAACAGTGAGCAGGCACATGTCTGCTCAGAGGCACTCTAGCCCTTCTGTCTCCATCCATAAATCACAGAGCCTTTGAGAAGGCAGCCACCTCTGGGCTGAACACGGCAAGTGTTGAACTGTGAGTAATAATTTATACCACAGAGTAATTTCAGACTGAAAGTGAAAAAGATTTCTCGACCCTCCCGCTGCTGAAAGGAGACGTAAGTCATATAATTTTATGCCAGCAACACATGTATCATATGAAGGAGGAAATATTCTTTCAGTGACCTGAATGTTATGTGTTGTCATTAAAATATGTTTAGCCAAGGCCGTTGCTCAATTTGAAGCCCATTTGAGGGTATGTGTCATGCTTGGTCTCAGGCAGGACCTGAAGCCAGTTTAGAGAGTATGTGTTATGAGAAGTCTTCATGTTGGAGGTATGAAATTTACAGTCAATAGAAAGTAATTTTCTGATTGGAACTTGGCCCAAACACTTGCAATGGATCTAGTGAGAATGCCATGGGGCCTGTAACATCTATCAGTGACAGATTCTGAAGTTTAAATTCTCTCACCAAACAGAGCCAGGGCAGCCAGGAGGCAGAACTGGGGGGGGGGGGGGAGTAAGGAAGTTGTGTCAATTGATGAAGTTCTCCCATAACTTATCTCCCCAAAGTTATAAGAAATCGTTTGTTCATTATACCATTGATAAGAAAATTTCCAAATACATAATCTGTCCACTTGAATCTTCCCTCTTGCTTCCAGAAATTGCTATTTAAGAAACTTTTGGGGGCTGGAAAGATGGTTGCTTTTGCAGAGGACCTGAGTTTGATTCCCAAGACCCACCTGGCAGCTAACAACCATCCATCAAAAACTACAATTCCAGGGTATTTAACACCCTTTTTCAATGTCCATGGGCATTGCATGACATGGGTACACTTACATACATGTAGGCAATACATTCATATAAATTTTTAAAAAAGAATCTTTTCAATTTCATGTATTCCTGGGTCTCCCAACATATTAACATTTCTTTTTTAAAAAATTCTTTCTTTTGGGCTGGAGAGATGGCCTAGCAGTTAAGAGCACCAACCGCTCTTAGAGAGGACGCGGGCTCAATCCCCAGCACCCACATGGCGGCTGAGAACCGTCTGAAACTCCAATTCCAGGAGAACTCCAGTTCCAGGGGAATCTGACGCCATCTTCTGACCTCCGCGGCATTGCACGACACGGGTGCACAAACTTGCATGCAGACAGTACATTCATACACATACAGAAATAAATAAAAAATATAAAAAATAAATAAAAAAATTCTTTTAAAAAATGTTTTATTGACTTTTCATACATTTAACATAAGGCATTTTAATCAGATTTAGACCCCCCTTCACATCCCTGGACCCCATGTCCTCGCATATACAGTGGATTTCATGCATTCTGTCATATATGTTAGATCCTATTCTGTCATATATGTTAGAACCTATTCTGTTGTATATGTTAGATCCTATTCTGTCACATATGTTAGATCCTATTCTGTCAAGCATTTGTACCCAAATGTCCCTAGGTGCAAGTTAATCCACTGGACTCTAGTCAGCCAATCTAGAGTCTCTCCCTTAAAGAAGATCTACTATCCCTCACCCAGAAGTAATCAGTTTCCAAAAGTTCTTCAGCCACAGTTGCCTGGCATGGAATCTGTTTTGAGACTCAGGCATCAACAAACATCATCGTGATACTTCCACAGCTTTCATATTTGCTGGTGGGAGAGGTCAAAGATTTTCTTGGACTCTTTGAATTTTACCTTCCTGTGCCTGGTTTGGAAATCTTTTATTTGTCCTGTGCTTGCTTTTTTCACTCTATGACAGCAGCATAAAATTCTACAACAATATAACATATGCCTGTAGTTAAACTACTCACTGACTCTTGCCTAAGCTATACATTTTCATGCTTCAACTTCTTAGGACAACTTAATGGAGAATTTTAGAGATGCTGATTATTTTTTGAAAACTCTCAAGTGGTTATAGTGTGCAGACACAATAAGAATCCCACCCCCAGCCACAATTATAACCCAATATTTAATGTATATATAAATTGCCTGAGAATGTTTTTAAATGCAGATTTCAATCCATCAGTGTGCATGGGACCCCAGAATCCCATGGGATGCTTACACAAGTGTCCAGATGAGACTGATGCTAATTACTTGCAAATGGATCATGTTTTATGTATCAAGTTTCTCACCCATTCCTCCACTTCTAGTCTCAGTGGGATGTCTTCTGTGAACACTTTCCCTATGTTCTCAGGCAGATTTGAGCACCCTGCTGCTTCTGTGTTCTCACACCTTGGCTAAGGTCTGATACAAGTTCTTTAACTATTCATTTGCTTGCTTGCCCTCTCCCGTACACTTAAATATGCCAGGTACACCATGAGCACTTTAGACATGGAGACAATGTCGCCTTGTTTCTACTGTCATTTACCGTAACAGGTACTTGGTACATTGTTATAAGAGGAGGAAACACAATTAAGAACTTGACTGTCCTCAATCACTTTTAAGTATTCATCAACATAAGTTGGTAACAGCTAAATTCCACACCCACTATAGTTCTGTGAATCTATTACTGATTTTGTGTGAATCAACTAAAAGAAGATTGTGAATGAATTTTTCAGCTGTAAAGAAGTCATTCTGTTAGCTACTGCTGAGTATTATGAACTCCCACAGCTAAAAAAACAAACAAATGAACAAACATCATTGCTCAAAGTTATGGATCAGCAGGTTGGAAATAAGATTAGATAAAGGAGTTAACATGTAATCCTATCTCTAGGGAGAGTACAGTGCTTCAGTTACAATTCTCCATTAGTTACTGGATTAGGAGTATGACAGATTCTATTTCTGTAGTGATGATCTTGTTCCCAAATATTTACATTACATATTAGGCAGTTATAAGACCTTTACTTTCCCTGTGTTTTTAAAGCAACTTTGTATTTACAGCTTTTATACGTGTAACTTTACTTTGTAAATACCATTTAATGAGATTTTTATACAGATGTAACTGAAACAGAAAACACTAATCACCATAGCATTAGAATTAAATCTGTGTGGTGTGTGTGTGTGTGTGTGTGTGTGTGTGTCTTTGCCCTTCCTTTTAAAGAGTTACATTTCATTACTATTTGTTTTTTTTTTGGGGGGGGCGGGGGGTTCAAGACAGTGTTTCCCTGTAGCCCCAGCTGTCCAGGAACTCTCTCTGTAGACCAGGCTGGCCTTGAACTCACAAAGATCCACCTGCCTCTGCCTCCCGAGTGCTGGGATTAAAGGCGTGCACCACCACGCCTGGCTTGATTGTTTTCTGATGCAACGGTTTATGGAGCACTGGCTGTCACTGAAATCATTCAATAGAAGAGCCTGGCCTTGAGCTCCCTCCTGCCTCCTCCCAAGCCATGGGCCATCACATCCAATCACTGGTTTCCAGACTTTTAAATGATCAAGCTTCTGAGAATGACTTTCTCTGTCTAAAACAAATGCTCTCTAATCCTGTCCGAATTTTAAAATTCCAACCAGAATATCTAAAATTCATTTGTCCATTAAGGTATAAATATTATTTGAGAGGATTAATGAGTGGCTTAATGGCTACCTGTAGTGGCATAATTAGAGTTTGAAAGAAGGAAGCTGCAGCAGGGGCTTTTGAGTTAGAATAGAAGGTCCTCCCCCTGCCCTGTCCCCTGGGAAGAAAGGCAAGACATAGGAAAGCCCTCCAAGAAAGGTGTGATTCAAAGTCTGAAGGAAGCTGAGGGCCACCGGGAGGTTCTGCTGCTCTGCCAGACTGAGTGGTTCCAGGAGAGGTGGGAGGTGAGGCAGAAGCAGGAGCAGATGAACTGAGGTTCTGTTTCTAGTCCAGCATCCGCACAGGACAGGAGTTTAGATTTTCTGTACTGCAGGAGTCCTCCCCCTCTGCTGGGAATCTACTAGTTCTGCGAGGATCAGAAATCAAGAAAGCGCATTCTGATACTGGTTCATTGAGAGAGCTAGACTTTACGTTTAATACGAAGGCAAATTTCTTACACCTTTCCTCCCTCGCCTTCTCCTCTTAGAACATCTGAGGTGCTTTTTCTCCCTTGTCTTGACATTTCTCTCTTCCCAGCCCTTTCTTGACCTTCTTTTGGTCTCTCGTAGTTTATATACAAGATAACCTACAGGAGAAAAGAGAAAAATGGCAGGGCCAGCGAGACATGAACATCTCCCTTAGAAAAGTCTCAGGGCTTTTAAGCAAAGATGTCATTGTTATTCTGTCACAAAAATTAATCTCGTTGAATTGCCTATGAGGACTCTGCCCTTCTGGAACTGGGAAGTGGTGGCATGGTCTTTCAGAGGTATCACTTTTAATCCAGCTTTAATTCCTTTTTGGAAGGAGTCTTAATCCTTCTATTATTCTCCACATGCACAACTTCACAAATGTGATGTGTCACTTGGCTTTGCTCCCATAATGAAACACCACCAGGATGAGACAGCACAGGAGGTCTGCAGACCGATCCCCCTTACATTCATGGGCTGTGAGACCCTCTGACTGACTCAACATTGCAGGTCTGATTGGTGATGGAACAAAAAGGCCAGAGAAGCAGTAAATGGGCACGCAGAGACGATGGTTCTCCGTCGGCAAGACTTGACATTTTCTTTCTAATCTCTCTCTCTTTCCCCCCTCATCTTTGTTCAACAGGAGCCTGAAGAAGCTGATTAGTGGAAGACAAGTACCTAATAAGATGGAGCATTTGAAAGCCTGACAAGTCAACCTCTCACCATTCATCAAAGAAACTTCTTTTTGCAGCAGATGGAGACTATTACGAAGTATCACAATTGGTCAAGTGCAGAAAGTAAGTCACCATGAGGTGCCCAGCTCTAAGCGATCCATCTACAATGCAACCTCTACACTACTCAGGAAACATCACAGAGCATGGGGGAGAAGATTCTAAGAGCCAGAGGGACAAGACCCCTCCTGCTAGTTAACAACGCATTCTAGACAGAAGAGCTACACCAATGAATTGGCACAGTACAGCAGTCTAACAAGATCACAGGACAACAAAAACAGGTGTATGTTAAGGTGGAGGGGGGAAGCACAGGCTTCTGTTCTAGTTTGTCTTCCATTGCTGTGACAAAACACTCTGACCGACACCAACTTGGAAAGGAAAGGGTTTAATCAGCTTACATCTCCTGGGTCACAGTTCATCACTTAGGGAGCCCAAGGCAGGAACCTGGAGGCAGGAGCTGAAGCACAGGCCATGGAGGAATGCTGTTTACTGGCTTGCTCCCCTGGCTCATGCCCAGCCTGCCTTCTTATACCATACACAACAACCTGCCCAGGGTGGCATCACTCACTGTGGGCTGGGCCCTCCCACACTGCTCGACAATCAGACAATACTCCATAGATGTGGCCACAGGTCAATCTAATGGAGTCAATTCCCCAGCTGAGGCTCCCTCAACCCAGGTGTGTCAAGTTGACACTAAAGCTATCCAGCACAGGTCCCAAGACAAGATGAAGAGCTCTGGGTACAATAGATGCTGAGAGAGGAAGAATCAGTTTTTCTCCAGGGACTAGATCCCTGAGAGGTTACCTAATCCCAAGTGGGCAGGCATAACCACAGGGACAATGAGCACCACTAAATGGACTCAGTGCATTTTGTGTGTGTGTGTGTATGTGTGTGTGTGTGTGTGTGTGTGTGTGTGTAACAATAATAAAGAAGAAGACAAGAAATTGAGGAGTAGTGGTGCACTGGAGGATTTGGAAGGGGATAAGACAGGAAGGGATGGAAATAATGCACTGAAAATAATTATGTATAAAATTCTCATAAATAAGGTCCTTAAGCACCCAGAAAGGCTAAGTTACACCAACCTGATACATCACACCTATATTAAAATTGTATCTTCTGAAAACAAACTGCATATTATTTCCAGATCATATTTCTTGATTCGCATTTTTCCATTTTAATTTTATATTACTCTAAAAGATGCATACATACCCACCATCATATACCCAAAATCCAAAGTCTGAAAATAAATGGTAGGTTAGTTCTAGAACCTGTCTAGGGATTCACAATATAAGAGCACAGTTGTTTTCAGATCAGGAGGAATGTAACATTAATGTTGCTCAGTTTGCCTTACAACTAGGTACTTGGTGCTAGCATCCACAGATGAGGGATACCACTCTTTTTTTGTTGTTTTTCTGGGACTGTGTTACTTCACTTAACATGAAATCTTCTAGTTCCATCCATTTACCTGCAAATTTCATGATGTCATCTCTCTTTACTGCTGCAGAGAATTCCATTGTGTAGATGTACCACATTTTCTCTATCTACTCACCAGTTAAGGGGCACTTGGGTTGGTTCCAGCTCTTCGTTATTGTCAAGACAGCTGCAATAAACTTGTCTGTACATGTATCTCTGCTGTAGGAAGAGTCTGGTGGAAATATACCCAGAAGTGGTATGGCTGGGTCAGGTGGTAAGCTCCACAGTGGTTGTACAAGTTTGCATTCCCACAAGCAGTAGATGAGTATTCCCCTTTCCCCACAACCTCTCCAGCATTTGGTATCATTTGTTTTCTTGATCCTAGCCAGCCTTATCGGAGTGAGATGATACCTTAAAATGGTTTTAATTTGCATTTCCTTAATTATTAGCGATGTTGAATGCTTTTTTTTGGAATTTCTTTCTGCTTTTTATTGTTTTTTTTTCAAGTATCACAATGTTTATTGATAGATACAAGTATATAAAATCAAGGCATGAACATGATTTGATAGATTAAGTAGAGTTAATTTCAATACTATATAATAAGGGAACAATTCAAATTCTCACCATTTGTTTCACACCCACAAAGACCACTTCAAAGGCATTAATAATCTCTCAAATCTGATCAGTTTTGTGCAAGTAAACCATGTTTATTTTCTAAAAGGCTTGTGCACTTGCCCAGGCTCAAGGATATTGAAATCTAGCCCATACAGCTCATTGCTAGAGGTAGAGACACAGGCAATGTACTATTACAGCAACAACCATCAATTACAGTTAAGGATTTTCTGTAACAGCCAATTGGATAATCTAATATTGCAACAGCTCAAGTATTACTGAGCAAAGTGCATTTCTACAGTATTCAGTGTTGCTATTCAGTTTTCTAACTTTAAACAGCCTATGATAACTGGCAGCAAATCCTGCCTCCAGCAGCGGTAAAGAAAGATGACATCATGTTGAACACTTTTTTTTTTTTCAAGGATATTGCCATATTATGATTTTATTTGTTCCTAGAACATTTTGATCTTTTCAAACCAGTCTGGAAGTTCAAGATCTGGTGAGTTTGATGAAGATTCTCTGACTTTCAGATAGAGCCTTCGAAGTGAGGGGAGGTGAGGGGAGCACAGGCAGTTCAGAGGGAATAGGGTGGGGAATTCATCCAGCTGAAGCAAAAGCTCTGGGCAGTCACGGGAGGTGCACTGGATGTTTCTCAGCAGACCATACTTAACACCCATACCAATTTGGCCGAGGGACCTAAAGGATAACTTGGTCCCTTGCCCTCAGAGGTCAATTAAGTCCCAGGGGACTATGCATGGGGGCATCTCTTGAAGTGTCCTGCAAATGTGAGTCATCAGTCTTCCTGTGCAGGGAGGTCTTGGAGATCCACTAATGGGACTTCAGCCAGTGTCCAGTCTATAAAGAGGAAAGTGTGCTCATGCTTCAAAAAGGGAAGCCTGGTCTAGCAAGACCTGATTTTGTCCTCGAGTGGATGGAACTGGTAAGTGAAAAGCCAAAAGGAGCCAGGGGCTTCCTCCCCCCCCCAAAAATAAAAAATAAAAAAACCCTGAGTGACCCCTGAGGAGCAGATCCTCAATTGACCTTAAGAAAACAAAAACCTTGGTTAATCTGGGCTAACTGTGTGGCCTTATGCATCCAAAAGGGAAGTAAAACCAGAAATAAATAATCAGTAAGACCTGAGAAAGTATACTTCAGCTATAAAACTTGAGATCTTAGTAAAAAGACAAAAAGAAAAAAAGAGAGAGCACTGTTGTTTGGTCTGTCTTCAATTCTTACTGGCAAGTGCATCTATTCTGTGGCTACCACTGCTTTTGCCATTCTTGAAAGACATGTCACACAGCTTTTTAAACCTCCAATATGGACTGAAAACTCATGTATCTCCAAGAATCCTCCAAACCTTCAGTGCCATATGGGGACTACTGAGATATCCAGCTTGTGGATTGAGTAGCTACCGGGATTTCAGCCTCATCAGAGTGTAGACTGCCATTGTTGGACTACCCAAGCTGTATCATGGAGGCCAATACAGGAAGATCAAGATAGGATGCATGCATACTGGACCTCATTTGGGGGGACCATGGGAGGGAAAGACCCCAGTGTGGAGCACAAGGGCAACAAGATTGATGGTTTTTTGACCTTGCCAAGGAGGAAACTTCAAATGCTTCCTTAAGGAAAACATGACATCTTTTAGCCAGAAAGAAAATCCTCCAATTCAGGTAATATGTGTATGTATGTATGTATGTATGTATGTATGTATGTATGTATATATTTATGTATGTATATAATTATATATATATATATATTGAAGCAATACAAATTGGAGAGAACAGTAACAATGAAAGAACTGGAAAACAAAAACAAACAAAACTCTAGAAAGACACAGAATAAGATGCAAGACATGTATGGCAGAGTGCAGGAACTCAGGTGGTGTGGGGAGGCATGGAAAGGGAAGTGACTCTAAATTCGATTCAGAAATAATGTACGATGTATGGAAAAAGTTTAATAATGATAAAAATAAATTTAAAAATTCTCAAAAATAAATAAGAGTACAATTTTAAAGAGAAGAAGGAAGAACCAGTCTTCTTTATAATCAAATGTAGTAGGGTTGGTAATGCCACCCTCTCTAGCTTCGGTCTGTTTCTCCCTGTCACCTAGATTGAGAAGGAATGGGGGTAAAGAAAGAAGGATACTCATGGGTTGTCTTTCTCATGAATAGCAAAGTGGGATCCTCCCTGACTTGGTAACTGAAGGGAATAGCGAACACTTGCAGAACATGCAAACCAAAACTCTAGCAAAGGTAGCTAGGATCCCAAACTCGGCACCTTAAGTTTAAATGCACCGTTCAAACTGTGTCCTGTTTGACTATCCATCTCATTTGAGGATTAGGACATCCAAGTTTACACAGCACTGGCTTTGTGTGAGTCTGTGCCTCACAGAGATCCCTGTTGTTTTGGTTTTCACATCTCAAAGTAAGCGTAGTGCTTCATTGCAGTGTTACAGACATCAATGGGATAATGGTAATAATTACTCCAGTGTGTGTATTTCTCACTAGACCATGGACCACAGTTAACTGATGACGTTTTCCTCTTAGTGATCATACAGAGTCCCTAGCTTCTTTTATCTTATGTGTGGATCATGCCTAAAGATTTGATTATTCTAAGCGTGGCACTGGATCAGAAGTATCATCACCTGGTTCCATATGTGGTAATGCATCAAAGTTCCCAGCAGAACTTCTGAATCAGAGTCCGTGTTTCAGCATTACTTGGTGAAAATTATGTTTGTGAAGTACTGTATTAGAATATTGACTTCATTTACATAACTAACATTGGCCTTCCAGCACTCAATAGAGAAAGAGAGATGAAATGAGTAGTAAGTGATCCATTTTCGGGTGTTTATAGTACTTTTTATTATTCTTTAGTAAATACTCAAATTAGTGGGTTTCTTTAAGACACTTTCATACATCTTGTGCTTTGCTCATATGTGTTCACGTCACTGTTCCTAATACTCTCCCCACCCGCTTATCTGCTTCCTTCTCTAAAATAGCTCCCCTTCTACTCTAATGCCATCATTTCTTTTAAATTTAGGATTGACATATGAGAGAGAACAGGCAGTATTTGTCTTCCTCCCTCCCCCCTACTATCCTCTTTTATTTTTCATTTTCCATTCCCTCTATTTTTTTCTACTTTTCTCTCTCTCTCTCTCTCTCTCTCTCTCTCTCTCTCTCTTTCTCTCAATACCACATATGAGAGAATATATGATATTTGTCTTTCTAGTCTTGCTTCATGGTAAGCAGTTTTGTTTTAAGATCATGAATAACTGGACATGGTGATTCATGCCTTAAATTCTAGCACCAGAAAAACAGAGGCATGTGAATTTCTGTGAAATCAAGGCACACCTGCTTACATTCCAGGGAAGATAAAGCTATGTGGGGACCCTGTCTCCAAAAACAAATAAAATGATAGGGGCTACATACAACATTTCCATTTATACCAATTGCACCAAGAGAGGCTAGGCAGTGTGTAGGATTGCTGGGTGTAGTGTGGTACGAGCTGGGTGCTTCAGCAAGGCAGATTGTTGTTTGATTTAATTTTGTTGTCTTTGGCTTGATTGGCTTTTGTGGCTGTGGGGGTGGAGATATCTTCCCAGCTGGTATAAAAGGTGGTTTTGTGTGAGTCTTGAGATTAGAGATCTCCCAAGACTACCTTAAGCACAGGTACTGCACTACCACCACCACCACCACCCTGCCCCACAACTGGGATTACCAAAGGAAGGAGTGTCCAAGTGGATTCTTTTTTTTTTTTTTTTGGTCTTTTCGAGACAGGGTCTCCCTGTAGCCCCAGCTGGCCTGGAACTCACTCTGTTGACCAGGCTGGCCTTGAACTCACAAAAATCCACCTGCCTCTGCCTCCCAAGTGCTAGGATTAAAGTATTCTTTGGAGAACCTTCAGAACAGAAAGGGATGAATGAGTTGGACTTCCAACAGAAAGCCTAAAGCTTAGAGAAGTCAACACTCCATAAGCAAGAAGTAAATGAAAAAAACAAATCAATCAAACAAACAATGAAGGTAGTATCTGAAGGAGGCAAGCAAAGCAAGCATTCAGCAGAGTGAAGAGGCATTTGGGACCCACATTGGAATACAGGCAAGGAGAAGCCCATATGCCAGGAAAACAAAGAAGAGACAACATGGGAAAGGTGCAGGATAATCCCCCACCAAGCTCTACTAATCCTGTAGAAGATTCCTACAGTGGGATCCCCCTGGGGATGGCCCAGGACACAGATATCAGAAGTACAATTGTGAACATACTTAAAGAAGTACAAGATTATAAAGAGCAAATCAAAGAATTAAGAAAAGAGAATGAAGAACTCAAGAAGGATCTAGAGAGAGAGAATGACAAACTCTGGAAGGAAGTAGAAACACTGAAAAGATCCCATGCTGAAAAAGATAAGGAAACCAACCAGCAAAGCAAAGAGCTACAAGAAGAGATTGAGAAGCTCCAAAAGGAAGTAGAATACTAAAGAAATCAGAAAGATGAAATGAAAAAGGAAATCAAACACTCATCCAATCAAGAGGAAAGGAATGGAAAAAGCCTCAGAAGGCAGAATGGGAGAAGCAGAACAAAGAAAGAATATCAGACCTGGAAGATAACGCAGAACAACTAAAAACCTCAAGTAAAGATTAGGAAAATTAAAAATACACAAAAGTGAACAACCAGGAACTGTGGAACACTATGAAAAGATCAAACCTCAACATCATAGGAATAGAGGAAGGAGAAGAATTCCAAGAGAAGGGTATTGATCAGACCTTCAACAGAATAATAGATGAAATTTTCCCTAAACTAAAAAAAAGACAAAAACCAATATAATACAAGAAGCACATAGAAAATCTAAACAGACAAGATCAGAAAAAAGAAACTTCCATGCCACATCATAGTTAAAATGCTAGACACACCGAAACAAAGACAAATCCTTAAAGAGCCACAAGATAAAAACAACAGAGTACCTAGTACAGGGAAACCTATCAGGAAGTACAACTTGACTTCTCAGTGCAACTATGAAGCAAAGAAGAACGTGGACAAAGCATTCCAGTGTTAAAAGACATAGATGCCAACCCAGGTTACTATACCCAGCAAACAAATCGATTATGTTGAAGGAAGAGAAAACTCTTCCATGACATAAACAAGATGAAAGAATACATGTCAGAAACCCACCCGTCAGAGAATACTTGAAGCAAGTTCAAGCACAGAAGAAAGGAGCAACCATCCCCAGGCACCTAGAAAGAGAAATTCAATAAAAGCATAACTCAGAAGTAGAAACCTAAACCAAAACTGCAAATGGATAATAAGGCAAAAGGAAGCAACAACAAACCTATCAGTCATAACCAAAAATATGAAATGGACTAAGCGCCCCAATCAAAAGACATAAGACTGGGAGATTGGAGGAGGACAGGAACCCAGCAATAAGCTGTCCTACAAGAAGCTCATCTTACCTTCAAGGACGGCACCACCTAAAGTGGAAGGATGGAAAAAATATTCCAAGAAAATGGGACCAAAAAGAAAGCAGGTGGGCTAGTTTAATACCAGACAAATAGACGTCAAAGTAAAAAGAAATCAGAAGACAATATGAAAAAAGCAAAAAGAGAGCCATTACATCTTGATCAAAGGAAAAATTGACCAAGAAGTTTTTCAAAATTATGAATAGATATGCACAAACTCTGGTGCACAAACTTTATAAAGAACAAATCTCCAGGACCACAACTCACCGCTAACCCCAGAACACTCATAGAAGGGGACTTCAATACCCCCACTGACCCTTTGGACAGGTCAGCAGGACAAGGAATAAACAGAGAGACATCTGAACTTAATGATTACGATACACCAAACAGACCACACAGACAAGTCTACCGAATATTCCATACCAGAGAATACGCTTTCTATCAGCACCCCACGGAACATTCTTTCTCCAAAATTCGACCACATACTGGGACAACAGAAGAAACCTCCACAAATCAAAAAGATTGAAAGAGTGTCAATGTATTCTGTCAGATCACAGTGCAAAAAAGCTTAACATCAACACCATGAATAAAGCTACTAACTACAAGAACACATGGAGACTAAACAACACACTCTGGAATAATGAATGGGTCAAGAAAGATATAAAGAAAGAAATAAAGCAATTCCTGGAAACTGATGACAAATGACAATAACAACCCAACCAAAAAACTAATGCGCGGATCAACTGAAAAGCAGACTCCCTAAGGAAGGGAAGTTTATACAAACACATAGCTCTGGGTGCCTCCATTAGAAAAACAAAAAGAGCACAAGCAAACGATCTAACACTGCGCAGCATAAAAGCACTTGAGAGGCGCAACAACAGATGAACCCGAAAAATGACTCAAAAGACAGGAAAAATAACAAAAATCAGAGGCCAGAAATCAATGAAATAGAAAAAAGAAAACCATACAAAAAAAATCAATGATCCAAAAGCTGGTTCATTCTTCGAAGAATAAACAAGAGACAGATCTCTAGTCCAAGTAACCAAAAGAAGGAAGGATCAACTCCAAATCATACAATCCATGATGAAAGGGGAAATAATCACAACAGACAAGGAAACGATACAGAAAATCATCGGGAATATTTCAAGAACCTGTACTCTACCAAGTTTTAAAACCTAGAAGAAATGATGAATATCGGAAATCCTGGGCATCAGTCACCAAGCTCAACCAAGAAGAGATCGAACAGCATTTACAGACCTATTTTATGAAGAAATTGAAGATGTAATAAAGAAACCTCCCCAAGTCAAAAAAGCCCAGGCCCACGGATGGTATTCATGGCAGATATCTATAAAACATTTCAAAAAGACCCTACAACCATTATTACTACAACTGCTCAGAAGGATACAAAAACAAGAGAGATTCTCCCAATTCCTTCTAATGAAGCCAAGGCAGGCACTCGATGACCAAAACCAGGCAAAGATACAACCAAAAAGACTAGAGCCCCATCGCCCTAATACAGATGCCAAAATTCTAATTTAACAGGATGCTGGCAAATTGCATACAGACTCACATCAAGAAGATCATGCCATCATACCAAGTTGGATTCATAACCAGAGTTGGTGGTTCAACATACGAAAATCCAATTAGATCCTCAAGAGTGTCTTCACAGGCTTGGAAAAAAGTCCTTAAATTCATTTGGAAAAAAAAAGAACCCGAATAGCCAAAACAATCCTGAGTGAAAAGAGCAACACGGGGGGAGGGGGAGTTCTATTCCAGACTTCCAACTATACTAACAGGGCTATAGTCAGAAAAACAGATTGGTACTGGCACAAAACATACCTGTTTTGACCATGTAACAAAACTGAAGATCGAAACTTAGCACATAACAATTTCATACATTTTCAGCCATCTCATGTTTGACAGGGGCCAAGAAGACACAATGGAGAAAAGACAAGCAATTTTCATCAAGTGGTGTTGGCAAAATGATCACCACCTGTAGAATAAAATTAAAACTCTACCTCTAACCCTATACAAAAATCAACCACAAATGAATAAAAAAAGAAAAAAAAAAAAAAAAAAAAAACCAAACTCTGAAGGCAATAGAAGAAAAAGTTTGGCAGCAGACTACAAGATATAGGCATAGGAAATACTTCCTAAATTCAGACAGCAGCTGCAACAAGGATGAAGTCAACAATGGACAAATGGGACTTCATTATACTCAAAAGGCTCTGTACCGTCAAAAGAATCAATCAAGAAGTGAAGAGAATCCCACAGAGTGGGAGGAAACCTTCAACGCAGAAACATCTGACAAAACATTGATTTCCAGAATATATAAACTACTCAAAAAACAAAGAAGAAAGAAAACAATTGACCCACTCAATAGATGGAGCAAAGAGCTGAACAGATACTTCATAAGTGAGGAATTAGAGATGGCTGAGAAACACCTAGGAAACACCTTCAACATCACTAATCATTAAGGAGTGCAAATCAAAACCACTTTAAGGTATCATCTTACTCCAAAAAGACTGGCTAGGATCAAGAAAACAAATGATACCAAGTGCTGGAGAGGTTGTGGGGAAAGGGGAACACTCATCCACTGCTGGTGGGAATGTAAACTCGTACAGCCACTATGGAAAGCAGTGTGGAGAACCCTTGGAAGACTTGGAATGAACTTGCCACCCGAACCAGCCATACCACTCCTAGGCATGTACCCCCAAGACTCACCCCACCGCAGAGATACATGCACAACCATATTTATTTCAGCTCTCTTTACAAGAGCAAGGAGCTGGAATCAACCCAAATACCCCTCAAATGATGAGTGGATAGAGAAAATGTGGTACATCTACACAATGGAGTTCTATGCAGTGGTAAAGAAAGATGACATCATGAGCTTTGCAGAAAAATGGCTAGAGCTAGAAGATATCATGCTGAGTGAAGTAACACAGTCCCAGAAAAACAAACGATGAATGGTGTCCCTCATCTGTGGATGGATGCTAGTGCCAATTACCTAGTTGTAAGTATTTCTCATGCACGGCCAAAACAGTTGGGAGTGATGCATATTGGAAACAACAACAACAAAAACAACAGAAAGGACTGCATTGAAGAACTGACTGAAATGGTGAACTTCTCCTCAAAACAGTCAACTTCCACATGGAGAATTCTGAGAAAGACTGAGAAAGAGATGAGAAGCGTGTTTGGCAGAATGCATGAGCTCTGGTGGGGTGGGGGGATAGGGTGGAGACACGGGTCTAGATTTGATAAAAATAAATAAATAAATAAATAAATAAATAAATAAATAAATAAATATAAAAAAATAGCAAGTGGTGATAGAGAGAGGGCTTAGCAGTTAAGAAAAACTGCTGCTCTTCCAGTGGACCCGGGTTCAGTTCCCAGCACCATCTATGACTCCAGTTCTAGGGGGTCTGATGCACTCTCCCATGCTCCTCAGACATTATACACATGTGTTACACTTACAAAAATTTAGGCAAATCTCTCATACATATAAAATAAATAATAAATAAACAATAAAAGTGGACAATATTTAATTCATTTCATAGTAATTAAGATTTTTTCTTGGTAAAATACAGAATTCACAGCTTCATTAAACTCAAAAAACTGCATTTTTTCTTTGGAGAATGGAATGATTTTGCTAAAATTCTCTGATCCTCTAAGAAGCTTTATATGAAATGAAATGGAATAGACAACGAAAGGAAAAAAAACAAGGGACAGCAATTATTGTAGAAATGAGTAATTAATGCAAATGCCCCATCTTATAAGGTTTTATTTCTGAATGGTTTAATATAACGAACACTCATTTCTCCCCATGTAAAGCTCTAGGTGGGTCAAACAGTCTTACACTATCTTGTACTGCTGCTCCCCCCCCAAAAAACAGCATCTAAAAACTCCATAGTAAGGGAAATACAGGGTGAAGGGGCATACCATATCATCCAGCACTTACTTAACTGCCTTGGCTGGCACCAGTCTCTCTGAAGATGTATAGATTTTGTGCCAAAAGACCCTCTTCTGAACTCCGCGGCGTTGCATGACACGGGTGCACAGACTTGCATGCAGACAGCACATTCATACACATACAGAAATAAATAAAATTAATAAAAAAAAGAAGGTACTATTAAGTAAAATAAGGTCCCTTGTATTGCATTTAATATTGTTTCAAACCCAACTGCTCACAGTGCGTAATTCCCGTAAGATCAAGGACATCTACAGTAGGGATTTCTCTTGCTCCTTGAGACTGCAGCTTCACTTCCTAATCAAACACCTAGCTTTAAATCCCAACAAATTTAATCTGAAAATACATGGGGTTATTTCTAAGTTGTTTCTGGAAACTTCCTTTCATTTTCCTGGCATCTCTGTGAGGTCACTTGTCATAGAAGTAGCTCATTATGGAGGCAAAGGTCAGGAAAGGGGTCTGCTCCAGGATCTTTTCTCATTAGTTGGGGTGGCTGGCTGCCCTTCTGGGCAACTACTCCTGACCTATTAAATGAGGCATAAGGTCAGATGACCCCTTGCCACACTTCAACTTCAGGAAGTTTTACTAATGGAAGGCAGATGCAGGCATCACCCGTGGAGTAATCTCAAGTTCAATGATATATGTCTACTTCTTAGAATATAAAATTGCAGTATTCAAAGAGACAAATTTATTTTCCTACCCTATCTTACGAATGCTAAAGAATTTAAGGAAGAAAAACCAGCCACTGAAGAGCACTCACCCAAGCAGTGATATCCATGCCACATGTGGTCATGGACTACTGTTTAATACTTTTAAAAAACGATTAATTCCAGATTATGCACAACACACATGCTGAAAACAGATAGACATTGATTTTAACTGAACTCATTGATAGTGCCATTGTACAGGTAATAGTCACTTCATCCCCAAAAGCTGTACTTTGTACTGTAGAATAGATGTACCATGGAAAGCTGGTTTTAAAGAAAACTTAAGTAAATCATTTTTTTTATTTTTCTCATTGATTTCTATTTAGGTATGAAAGACAGAACGGATAAGAATTTTTACTTGAATACTGGACGGAACTAACTTTCCTTTCAACTCTGGCTCAGATATGTTATTCATCAAACGCACAACAAATACATGTTCCTCACATTCATTAGGTAAAGGAATTTCATTTCATTTCTGTGTTACTGAAAGACAAGGATAAGAATTCCTGGTCCTAGGCACCTTCTCTTTACTTCTTGTCATTGCCTGTTCTTCCTATTTTTTTACTTCAATTTTCATGTTAGTATTTTGTGTATGATTGAGTGAGTGTGTCTGTGTGTGTGTGTGATGCAGAGATATATTTTTGCTTATCAAAAACTTTGAGCGACATTTAAGACATACAGTTGTCTAGAAAAGTTTTTATCTCCTTTCCGGCTCCAGAGCTACAGTAATTCCGTTGATTGTTCTATGCTTAATTAATAAATGTTCCTACAATATGAATTCCTTATAGTACTACTGACAGAGTGCTGGAGCTGCAGTCCTAGTTGGCTTTGGAGACAAGACAAGCTGTCTGGAGGATGCCTCTCAAAACGTTATTTTTTACCCCATCTCATAAAGCCTCATCTGTATAAATATATTTTAATTAATTAATAAACAAGATGTAATGAATTCTGGCAGGGTGACATTTCAGCACAAAGCAAGGGGCTTAAACAGATTCTGATATGTGTTAGCCAGAAAAACACCCCACACATGTTCATCCCGCACACACACTCACACGTGTATTCACTGGAGATACAACATAATCTGGAGTTGCAGAAAGTTTATTTGACAGTTGAAGGACTGTCCTGGGCAGTCAGCTAGTGATCAGTAGCAATGCATTGGTGTTTTAGAACTAGACAGTACTATAAATGACAGTTTCTAATTGACTTGTAATGGCTCAAGAATAAATGCATTTGTTGAGCTTGTGACTTCGTTGTTTCTTACCATAATGGTTCCTGGTAGATCTCACCTTGATGCTCAGTGAAGTGTATTTGGGGTGGTCTCTTTCTTAAAGCAGCCTTTCCTAAAGCTCATCAACATTGATTTTGAAGACCTTGAATGTTCCCACACTAACTGTTTCTGCCCTCAAGGTGCACATATAGAAAATGGACACAACTAGACCTTCACATCAATATCGGTAAAAAAAAATATTTCTAAAATACAGCCAAGAAAAATGCTTTTATTGTTGGTGTAGTGTCATTATTGTTTCTTTATGTGTTTTGAAAGTTTACTCTTTCCATAGGAGAAAATGTTGTACAATGTGTGTGGTAATGTTTCCTTCTTGGCTACCTATTATTCTCTGAATGCTTTTATGAAGGAGGATGCCTTCATAAATTCTACTCCAGTGTTAGAATTCTCCCAGTATGTTTATCAGAGGAATAAAAATTTCTTCTCAATTGCATTTTGTCCTGTGGGAATAATTGCTCAAACTTTTGCATTCAATTACTCATTGTTTAATTAAGAAGCCTTTAGAAATATTGTGAACCCTGAGCAGAATTCATAAGTGAATGCCTTGCGTCTTGAGTTCCTTCCACCTGTCTTTGTATTTCTCATGGTAGTGCTGGTCTTGTTACAGTCCTATTGCCTATTCGGTACTGTGTCACTTCCTGATCATTGACACTATCAGCACCAAACAGCCACCCAAGGAGGTAGTTGAGGGAAGAAGGTTTCCTTTCCAAACTTCAGCTCTCACATCTATAAAACAAGCATAAATAACACCTGCTGTCAAGGATTCCATCCCAGCGGTAGGAGGGCTGACCACCAATCCCACTGCACACACAGAAACCATTCACCCTAAGTAAAGCCTATGGATGCACAGATGTAATTAGGAGGCACTTAGCCAAATACTTATACAGAATCTATATAAATATTATAGACTATGTCCTGCTATCTTTGACAAAGTCTCATTTCAAATAGATGAATATGCAAAGGAATTTCCATCACATATTAAAACAGTACATGTTGTTTAAGCACAGTGGCCTTCATCATTCTTTAAATACCCTATATTTAGAAGAATTAGTATTTGATGTATCCTGTTTAATCACAAAACAGAATATTGGAAAACAGGAAAACAGAAAGAAAAGTCACATCCTCTCACTCTTAGTAGTATTTTTTATATTATCATCCAATTATTTTCTTAACCATGATAGGGATATATTACACATATATAGTTTAAATATATAAAGCAAGATTATCATTAATATCGCAGAACCTTGCAAACAATTCAGGAAATGTTTCATCAAGATTATTTCCAGTGTCTTGTAATTGTTCCAGTAGGAAATAATACTGCTCCGCTTCCTGTCTGCCCTAAGGTGAAGCACTTACTTCCTCTTACTTAAGCTCCAACCTCCACTGGACTTTCCCCAGGCTCCTGGGCTGAAGCAGCTGTGAACTGGTTCCTCTGAAATCAGGAGCCCACATTAACCTTTCTTCCTTAAAAACAAGTAGGTAATTCACAAGCTGGGTATCTCAGCAGTCCTCAGTCCACATTTGAAGGCTAAAAAGTTAAAAAGTTGTATCTCATGTCCTTGGGGAGTGCCAAAAGCAGTGGCATCCACAGAGCATATGCATCTGCTTGTAAGAATTGAAGACAGGCCAAGCCGGGCATGGTGGCTCACACCTTTAATCCTAGCACTTGGGAGGCAGAGGCAGGCAGATCTTTGTGAGTTCAAGGCCAGCCTGGTCTACAGAGTGAGTTCCAGGACAGCTGGGGCTACAGGGAGACCCTGTCTTGAAAAGACCAAAAAAAAAAAAAAAAAAAAAAAAAAAAGAATTGAAAACAGGCAAACACGTGCTCTTTTTTTTTTTTTTTTTTTCTTTTTCGTCTTTTTACTAAGATGTCAAGTTTTTGGTTTTTTTTTTTAATTTTTTTAAAAATTTTATTTATTTTTGTATGTGTATGAATGTACTGTCTGCATGCAGGTCTGTGCACCTGTGTCGTGCAATGCCACAGTGGTCAGAAGAGGGTCTCGGATTCCCCTGGAACTGGAATTCTCCTGGAATTGGAGTTACAGACGGTTCTTAGCTGCCATGTGGGCGCTGGGGATTGAACCCGAGTCCTCTGCAAGAGCAGTCGGTGCTTTTAACCGCTAGGCTATCTCTTCAGCCCATATCTCAAGTTTTGTGTCTGCATTACAGTTTCCCTGGTCTTATTGATTATTTATTTCTGGTTGAATTTTCCTTCTGGATGCTTAAGGCCACACAGTTAGCCCAGATTAGCCAAGGTTTTATTTTGTTGAAGTCAGTTGAGAATCTGGTCCTCGGGGGTCTCTTTGGGGAAGAGGGGGGAACCCCTTGCTTCTTTCAGCTCCTCATCCACCAGTTCCATCCACATGAGGACAAAATCAGGTCTTGCTAGACCAGGCTTCCTTTTCTTAAGGATAAGCAGACTTTCCTCTTTATAGACTGGACACTGACTGAAGTCCCCTTAGTGGCTCTCTAAGACTTCCCTGAGCAGGAAGTGGTGACCCACCTCTGCAAGACTTTTCAAGAGATGCCCCCATGTATAATCCCCTAAGACTTGGTTGACCTCTGAGGGCAAGGAACAAAGTCTCTTGGTCTCTTGGCCAGGTCTCTTGGCCAAATTGGTAGGGACTTCAAGTATGGTCCTTAAGCACCCAGAAAGGCTAAATTGCACTAGCCTGTTACATTGCACCTATATTAACATTGTATCCTTTGAAAAAAAACTGTATGTTATTTCCATAGCATATTTCTTTATTCACATCTTTCCATTTTAATCCCATATTACTCTAAAAGATGCACACATACCCTCCATCATATACTAAAAGTCCAATGTCTGAAAATACATGTTAGGTCAGCTCTAGAACTTGTGTAGGGTTTCCGAGTACAAGAGCACAGTTGTCTTTAGATCATGAGGAATATAATATTAACGTTGGTCATTTTGTCTTACACATAGGTACTTGGTACTAGCATCCACAGATGAGGATACCATTTGTCTTTTGTTTTTCTGGGACTGTTACTTCATTTAGCATAAAATCTTCTAGCTCCATCCATTTGCCTGCAAATTTCATGATGTCATCTTTCTTTATCACTGCATACTATTCCATTGTGTAGATGTCCCACATTTTCTGTATCCACTCATCAGTTGAGGGGCATTTGGGTTGGTTCCAGCTCTTCACTATTGTGAAGAGGGCTGTAGTAAACATGGCTGTACATGTATCTCTGCTATAGGAAGAGTCTGATGGATATATACCCGGAAGTGGTATGGCTGGGTCAGGTGGTAGGCTCATTTTGAGTCTTTTAAGGGTTCTCCATATTGCTTTCCATAGTGGTTGTACAAGTTTGCATTCCCACCAGCAGTGGATGAGTGTTCCCCTTTCCCCACACCCTCTCCAGCATTCAGTATCATTTGTTTTCTTGATCCTAGCCAACCTTATCGGGGTGAGATGATATCAAAGTGGTTTTAATTTGCATTTCCTTAATTATTAGTGATGTTGAACACTTTTTAAGACGTTTCTCAGCCATCTCTATTTCCTTGCTTGTGACTTCTCTGCTCAGCTCTTTACTCCGTCTTTTGAGTGAGTCATTTGTTTTCTTGCTCCTTTGTTTTTTTGAGTAGGTTATATATTATGGAAATTAATGCTCTGTCAGATGAATCAGCAGTGAAGGTTTCCTCCCACTCTGTGGGTTTTCTCTTCACTTCCCTGATTGTTTCTTTTGCTATACAAAAACTTTTGAGTTTAATAAGGTCCCACTTGTCAATTGTTGACCTTATTTCCTCTGCAGCTGCTGTTTGATTTAGAAAGTCCATTCCTACACCTATATCTTGTAAGTTGCTGCCAACTTTTTCATCTAACACCTTCAGGGTTTTGGGTTTCAAATTGAGGACTTTGATCCATTTGGAGTTGATTTTTGTACAGGGTGAGAGGTAGGGGTTTAATTTTATGGAAATTCAGCCTCATCAGAATATGGACTGCCATTGTTAGATTACCTCGGCAGTATCATGGAGGCCAATGCAGGGGGATCAAGACAGGATGCATGCTTACTGGACTTCATTTGTGGGCACATTATTTAAAGCAGAAGCATGTCAGTAAGGGTTTCCTTCTGCATAAGGTTTTTTTGTAGTGTAATGTCTTAATCTTAGTCTACCATCAAATATTTTAGGAGTACCTTTAATGTTTAGATAGTATATTAGCAGCATGCAATAATTACATCATAAGTTCTCATGCAGAGGCTGCAAGGACCTTCTTTGCTACCAGTTATCATAGCATGTTTTAAATTAGAAAACTGAATAGCAACACTGAATACTGTAGAAATGCACTTTGCTCAGAAATACTTGAGTTGTTGCAATATTTGTTTATCCATTTGGTTGTTACAGAAAATTCTTAACTGTAATTGATGGTTGTTGCTGTAATAGTATATTGCCTGTATTTCTATTTCTAGTAATGGGCTTTATGTGCTAGATTTCAATATCCTTGAGCCTGGGCAAGTGTACAAGTCTTTTTAAAAAGAAACATGGTTTACTTGCACAATACCAATCAATTTTGAGAGATTGTTAATGCCCTTGTAGTGGTTTTTGTGGGTGTGAAACAAATGGTGAGAATTTGAATTGGTCCCTTATTATAGTATTGAAATTAAGTCTACTTAATTTATCAAGTCATGTTCATGCCCTGGTTTCATATACTTGTATCAATAAACATTGTGATACTTGAAAAAAAATAAAAAATAAATAAAATATTGTATATTGTTCCATTGAATAAAGAGGAGCAAAAGAAAAACAAGGAATATAGACTTGCTACTAATATAACATAGAAAATATAAAGTAGTGCCTCAGTTGAAAATATAATTTTGAAAAATTAGGAATAACAGAATGTCAAGCAATACATACAGTGGAGAGTAAAATCAATTAGTTTTATTCAAGGGAATTTTTATGGCACAGTTGCAATGAAATTTGTATGATAACAACAAAATTGACCAGTTATGCAAATATAATAGTGAAGGAAAATGCCCTCCTTAAAATTCCTATTTGCATGGGATTTTTTTTTTTTTTTGGTCTTTTTGAGACAGGGTCTCCTTGTAGCCCAGCTGTCCTGGAACTCACTCAGTAAACCAGGCTGGCCTTGAAATCACAAAGATCCACCTGCCTCTGTCTCCCAAGTGCTTAGGATTAAAGGCGTGTGCCACCACGCCTGGCTTATTGCACGAGATTTTTTAAATCACAAACTAAACTACTAACGACTATTAGTTTAAAAGTAAATTAAGTTTGTGAGAAAGTAACTTCAAAATATAATTAAGAAATTCTGGTATGTTAGCAAGGTTTGTATTTTGAAGTGGGTCGCAGTTACGTACTCTTGTAAGATTTCATCAAACTATATACTTAAAATTCATAGAGGTCACTGACACTCTTTTGTACTTTAAATGAAATGGAAAACCTTGGTGATATAATTCTATGGATCTCAAATTCCATCAAACGTTATTGAAATACTGCAAATTAAAAAAAAAGTAGGTGATATTAAAATTCTTTTCTGATTCCCATGGTCTGAGGCTAGAGACTAAGGATGTGATCATCACAACCGTTGTGGACGTTATGGGCAGATTTCCATGAAAGGTCTATGCTCTCATTATTTGGGGCAGTCTTATTGGTGCAAAGCTACTTTGCAGCAAGTAAGGCTGTTTCACTCAGAGCCCTATGCTCCGGACCACATTACTACTCTTAGCAATATAATCTGATAGGGCCTGATTGGTGTCACTTGAGTTTATAGTTGTTAAGCAGCAGGTATATCTTCCTTTCTTGTCTCCCATTTCTTTGAACTTCAAAAGAACTCCAAAGTCCCAAAGAAGATGCCATCATCATTGGATTAAAGGAAACTAAGTCCTTGGATCATCTTAAGCTTCCCTTATAAACACCAGCACTGATCGATTGTACACTGATGTGAGCAAAAATAACCTATTATAAAATTGCTGAAATTTCAGAGTTTACTTTTTACCTGTAGCACACTAACATATATTGCAAGAAGATATATTCCTGTTTGTGCTGATATCCAAGTTTTAATCACTTTATAAATGTCATATCACTTTAAGAATATATCTCCAGTTGCTGGCAAAACTGGATCATTTGTAGAAGAACAAAATTAAACCCTTACTTCTCCTATGACCCTGTACAAAAATCAACTCCAAGCTGATCAAAGACCTCAACATGAAACCCAAAACTCTGAAGGTGATAGAAGAAAATGTCAGTAGCAATCTACAAGACACAGGAGTAGGAAAAGACTTTCTAAATCAAACAGCAACCACACTGGAATTAAGGTCAACAACAGACAAGTGGGGCCTCATCAAACTCAAAAGCTTTTGTATAGCGAAAGAAAGAATCAAAGAAGTGAAGAGAAAACCCACAGAGTGGGAGGAAACCTTCACCAGTGCTACATCTGAGAAAACATTAACATCCAGGATATATAAACTACTCAAAAAACAAAGAAGTAACAGACTGGAGAGATGGCTCAGTGGTTAAGAGTGCTGACTGCTCTTGCAGAGGACCCAGGTTTGATTCCTAGCACCCACACGGTGGCTAAGAACCATCTTTAAAAAAAAAAAAAAGAAAGATAGGGAGAGTCTGGCCTGATGGATATATTCCCAGAAGTGGTATGGCCGGGTCAGGTGGTAGGCTTATTTTGAGTCTTTTTAGGGTTCTCCATACTGCTTTCCATACTGGATGTACAAGTTTGCATTCCCACCAACAGTGAAAGATCCTCAACTGACCTTGAGAAAACAAAAACCTTGGTTAATCTGGGCTAACTGTATGGCCTTAAGGATCCAAAAGGAAAGTACCACCGGAAATCATCAGTAAGACCAGAGAAACTGTACTGCAGACAAAACTTGAGATCTTAGTAAAAAGACAAAAAGGAAAAAAGAGTACTGTGGTTTGGCCTGTCCTCAATTCTTACTGGCAAGTGCATCTACCCTGAGGTTGCCACCACTTTGGGCACTCCTCAAAGACATCAGAGACAGCTTTTTAATCTTTCAATATGGACTGAAGACTCATGTCTCTCCAGGAATCCTCCAAACCTTCAATGCCAGATGGGGACTACTGAGATACCCAGCTTGCGGACTAAATAGCTAAGGGGATTCAGCTTCCTCAGAATATAGATTGCCATTGTTGGACTACCTGGGCTGTATCATGGAGCCCAGTGAGGGGGATCAAGACAGGATGCATGCTTACTGGATTTCATTTTGGGGGACAATGGGAGAGAAAGACACCAATGTGGAGCAAAAGTGCAGGATTGATGGTTGTTTGGGATTGCCAAGGAGGAACCTTCGAGCACCACCTTAAGGAAAACATGACATCTATTAGGGAAAAAAAGTCCTCCAATTCAAAAAAAATAAAAATAAAAATAAAATGGTAAAAAAAAAAAAAAGCTATCAAATGAATCATTCAAAAGACGGGAGTAAAGAGCTGAACAGAGACTTCACCAGTGAGGAAGTAAAGATGGATGAGAGACATCTTAAAAAGTGTTCAACATCATTAATAATTAAGGAAATGTAAATTAAAACCACTCTCAGATACCATCTCACTTTGATAAGACTTACTAAGATCAAGAAAACAAAAGACACCAAATGCTGGAGAGGTTGTGGGGAAAGAGGAACACTCATCTACTGCTGTTTTGTGATATAGCAGACCAAAAAATAATCACAGATTTATTCTACAGCACAAGAGTTTGGATGCTAACATTTCTGTGTCTGGCAAACACACACATACCTGTGTACATGAGCATTCTTTTTTTTAATCTTTTTAAAATTTATTTCTGTATATGTATGAATGTACTGTCTGCATGCATGTTTATGCACCCGTGTCGTGCAATGCCGCGGAGGTCAGAAGAGGGCGTCGGATTTCCCTGGAACTGGAGTTCTCCTGGAATTGGAGTTTTGGACGGTTCTCGGCCACCATGTGGGTGCTGGGGATCGAACCTGAGTCCTCTGCAAGAGCAGTCGGCACTCTTAACCTCTAGGCCATCTCTCCAGCCCGTACATGAGCATTCTTTATGTGAACTAGGAAATGAAGCCCCTACAGAATGCTAACAAAACAGCCTCCCAACTTCCATGCTGGTGGAATTAGAAGACTGCCTTTTGTGTAGATCCTTGTAGGTAATTATTCTTATTTTTTCCAACCAAATCCTTGGTTTCTGATTATCTTGATGCTACCAGAAAATAAAAATAGCATAAATATTCCCGATGATGGGAGGGAACAACAATAACAACGTAAGGACTGGGTCAAAGAACTTATTGATACAGTTAAACTCTGCCCAAAACAATAAGCCTCTACAGAGAAAAACTTTTAAAAGACTGAGAGAAAGATACAAGACATATATGGTAGAATGCATGAACTGGGGTGGGGTGGGGGAAGGGAAAGGGAAATAAGTCTAAATTGAACTGAAAAATGATGTCTGAAATACACAAAACATCAATAAAAGTATTATATTTTAAAAAAGAATATTTCTCAAATAATGTTTCATAATCTCTTTTTCTATTAATGTAAATATTTAAATAGCAGAATTTGCTATAGTATACAATGATAATTTCTCATTTGTAGTTTCTGTGTCATTTATCTCTAATAACTGTGATGCAATGAGGTATTTAACATTCTGTGTCATGTGACACCAAAAGGTAATTATAAAGTAATTCTTACCAATGAGATTACTCTTCAAAGTATGTAGATATTTAATATAATACTATTTACCTATGATGTTACCAATTTCCTAAAAAATTAACAAAGCATAAGAGTGTCTATCTCATAACTTTCCAAGAATAAATAACTTTTGCAAAGCTATTATCATGTTAATAGACAAACATAAAACCAAAGAAGCCCATATTCTACTTACTATCTCAATGACATTCAAATCTCATTCATAAAAATAGCCTAAACAGTTATGTCCTTTTGGTATATTTTTAAAGCCTTCCAGAATCATTCACTAACATTTTCATAGTGTTTAGCAGCCATGGTCTAGAGCACCATCTTCCTATTCTCTTTTTTTTTATTTTTTTTTTATTTATTTATGTGTATGAATGTACTGTCTGCATGTAGGTTTGTGCACCCGTGTTGTGCAATGCCACGGAGGTCAGAAGAGGGTGTCGGATTCCCCTGGAACTGGAGTTCTCCTGGAATTGGAGTTACAGACGGTTCTCAGCCGCCATGTGGGTGCTGGGGATCGAACCCGGGTCCTCTGCAAGAGCGGTCGGTGCTCTCAACCGCTAGGCCATCTTTCCACCCCCATCTTCCTATTCTCATCCGAGGTTCAGAGACCTGTATCTTATAGCTGGTAGTGTACATGGAAATTATTTGCTGAAAGTTTTAAATCTGCCCATTACTTGATTGCTCATTCTAGATCCAAATGGAATCGTGTAAATTTAAAACTCAGAAATCTGTACTTTCTTTGACGTCTCCAAATTCTACAACAAATTTCCAAATGAAATAGTATGCTTCCAGCTCTAATGTAAAAGATATATTTTCATGCATGCTTTGGGGCAAAATGTGTCATAACTCGGAGCTTTAAGAACTTTGTACAATGAATTTATTACCTAAGCATGTTCTTATGGTTTTATTTGTTATTTTATATTTACTTATTCACTTATTTATTTACTCTGTGTGTGTGTGTGTGCACATGCTGCAGTGTGCATGTGGAAGTCAGATCACAACTTTCAGGATTCAGTTTTCTTTTACCACCATGTGAGTTCCAGAGACTGAACTCAGGTCATCAAGCTTGGTAGCAAAATCCTTTACCTGCAAAGTCACCTCACTGGCCTCTGTTCTTATAGTTTTTTGTTTTGTTTTGTTTAGATTCAAACTCAAGCCACAGATTTGAAGAACTGAAAGTAAAGGAAAAGGGGACCTTTGTGAGTTCATTGTAACGATCCAAATCAGTAAATTCATTCACTATATAAAATAGTATTTTTCATCTATTATAGGCTTTAGAAATAGAAAAAAAAACAGAGAAAGATGCAAGACAGTTATGGCAGAATACATGATCTGGGATGGGGTGGGGGTGGGGGGGAAGGGAAAGGGAAATATGCCTGATCTGAATTGGAAAATGATGTACGAAATGCACAAAGCATCAATAAAAATTAAATTAAAAAAAAAGAAATAGAATGAAACTAGAGTTCCAGAAGCTTTTGCATTGAAACTGAACTGTTCTGCTTAGTTCTGCTTGGAAACTGAATATTTTCATCTACAAAATGGTATACTAATCCTCACTTTACATGTGATCTTAAAAATTAAATGAAGTAACACATAAAAACTGCTAGCATAGTGGCTGGTCAATGGAACCACCCTTACTGTTATGGACCAAGTGCCGGTAGGAACTATATATTAACCTTGTAGGAATCTCTCTCTCTCTCTCTCTCTTTCTCTCTCTCTCCCTCTCTCAGTACATGAAATCTAGCAGGGGTTGTACAGGGAATACATATAGGGGATCGGTCTAAATATAACCAGAATATATCATATTAAATTGTCAAAAGTTTAATAAAAGCCAGGCGTGGTGGTGCACCCCTTTAATCCTAGCACTCAGGAGGCAGAGGCAGGTGGATCTTTGTGAGTTCAAGGCAAGCCTGGTCTACAGAATGAGTTCCAGGACAGCTGAGGCTACAGGGAGACCCTGTCTTGAAAAGACCAAAAAAAAAAAAGCTTAATAAAAATAATTCCTTATTGTTCTACCAATTTTATTTTTTAAACAGACTTTCTTTGTTTAATTTTTATTTATTTATTTATTTATTATTTTTGGTCTTTTTGAGACAGGATCTCCCTGTAACCCCAGCTGTCCTGGAACTCACTCTGTAGACCAGGCTGGCCTTGAACTTACAAAGATCTGCCTGCCTCTGCCTCCCGAGTGCTAGGATTAAAGGCGTGCGCCACCACGCCCGGCTGTTTATTTATTATTTTTTATGTGTATGAGTGCACTGTCTGCCTGTAGGTTGGGGCACCCATGTCGTTCAATGCATGGAGGTCATTACCCTGCAACTGGAGTTAAAGAGAGTTCTTAGCCACCATGTGGGTGCTGGGAATCGAACCCTGGTCCTCTGCAAGAGCAGTTGGTGCTCTTAACCACTGAGCCATCTCTCCAGCTCCATGTTCTACCAATTTTAATAAAATCATAACAAAAGAAAAGTCAGTCTTGTGCAAGATCCAGGAAGATCACTCCCTGCACTTTGACAATGCTGATGATGTTGGTACCTGCTCTATGACTTTTAGGCTATAGAACCACAAGAACATGGTTTTGAGCTGCTATAACAGCCAGTTTTATGGCAATATGTTATGTCTGCTCTAGTTGACCAAGGCAGCCCTCTCTGAAAGCTATTTCCATAAAACTCAATTGTAGTTCTGCATGAAGATGGATAACAACTTGAACTACAGAGGTTCCTTCAAGCCTCAGCCTTTGGAATGCCTACTGTAAGTCTCGCTGATTTCTTTTTATGACTTAATCATTTTCCCACCCATGTTTGTGCCACCATCTTTGCATTGACCTAAGGGATTGGGAATACAAAAATCTAGACCTAAGTATAGTTTTATATTAACTATTTCTTTTGAATCAGGCTAGATGATATTACAATGAGAAAAAAACATGTATAGCATAAACGACCATGAAAATGTAGCAAAAATTCTTAAAATCATTCAATTTTACCATAATTCATCATTCGGAATATTCATGCTATTTTTATTTTCTGGTAGCATCAAGATAATCAGAAACCAAGGATTTGGTTGGAAAAAAAAATAAGAATAATTACCTACAAGGGATCTACACAAAACGCAGTCGTCTAATTCCACCAGCATGGAAGTTGGGAGGCTGTTTTGTTAGCATTCTGTGGGGGCTTGTCAATCATTTCCTAGTTCACATAAAGAATGCTCATGTATACAGGTAAGTGTGTGTTTTCCAGACACAGAAATATTAGCATCCAAACTCTTGTACTGTAGAATAAATCTGTGATTAGTTTTTTGGTCTGCTATAGCACAAAACAAGATAGCAGCCTTTGCACACTTCTTCATGCTTGTGTAACAGTCCAGAAAGGTCATGCCCATGTAGAATATGATTAGGCCCAGCTTTCATGTCTGTTAAACTGCAGGCAACACATCTCTGCAGCTTCTCCAAGGTCAGGCTGCTATAGTTTTAAGGGACATTAAGCCAGGACAGTTGGGAATGTCAGCTTTGCTAGTCAAGCAGGAGGGAAGGTTAGAATGTGGCCACCTGCCTATTCCCATATCCCCTTGTCCATGTCACAGACTGTGACACGGGCAGCTGAAGCCAGTCTCAACTTCCTACAAAGGAAAACTGCCTCTGTCTTCTGAGCCTGGATGATTCTCACTGGGTAAAGTCAAGTTCCAGCAGCAATTACGGCCAACACTATTAGAGAAGACTTTTCACTCCTTCACTTTTTTCTGCTGACCTTTGGCATTGCAGGGAGGGAGGACATGAAGATTTACACCACACCCTTACACAGTAAGATGGAGGGGAATGAAGAGGATGCAAAGCCTAGTTAATTCCAGTCTTTTCTTCTTTGAGAGGCCTGATATTCCCTGTCTACCTCTTGAGTGATTAATAATGCAGTGGCTTTCTTCTTCACCCAGAGGGCTATTGTCATCCTTGGTAGAGTTTGACATTTTACACTTTATGTAAGCACACCCTTAGGCAAGAAGACACCAAGAGACAGGTTTCCTTATTAAAAGATGTCACCAAAAGGGCAAGTCAACAAATATACCACTGCCAAGGAGCTACCAACAGACCAAAAGAAAGGAACAAATAAGATATAGTGAAGGGAAAGAAGAAAAGTAATGAATGGGAGGAGGGGAAGGTGACCAGTAGACTGAGGAAGCTGGTGTCTTTTGGAGCACAGTGTGAATGGAGGACAGTAATGACCTCTTCTCAGCCATAGTTCAAGATGATCCATCCTTCTGCCACAGTTGGGTGTGTAAACAGGGCTTGATGTCTTTGGCTTCTAAGGCTGCCTGTGGATTGCCTCAGTCAATTTTCCTGCTGGAGCCAATTGTTTAAAAACAACCACTAAAGTAGATTTGGTGCCAGGCTGTAATTTGTCATTTTGAGGAGCTGAATAGGTAAACAGTGGTATGTGTTATGTCATGTCCATGGGACTGAGAGCAACCCAGAGCACTAAAGAGGAGGCGCTGGATCAGTCAGTGTGGAAAGTTTTGAGAACAGGTAAAAAGACATGGGAAGTGGTGAGTCTCCTCCTGAAGGACTTGCAGAGAGATCCTGAGTTGCCATGTTTACTGAGCAGATCCTCCATGCAGCTCTCTTAGGTCAGGGCCTAAAGTCTCAGACACAAATGAATTGATGTGTATAAGTAACTACATGGTTTTGGTTAATGCATTTTGTTAATTCATACAAATAGTTTTTATGAAGTATCAAATCTATATATAATGCCATTCTTAGAATAAGAGATAGAGAAAAATCAGAAAAAAAATCCTTCCTCTCAAGCTTAAACTGGAAGAAAGAATTCAAACAACATAGGCAAGCAAACATATTAGATAATTTTAGATAGTGCTTTGGATTGCTCTCAGTCCCATGGATGTGACATCACACATACCACTGTTTACCTATTCATCTCAAAATTACAAATTACAATCTGGCACCATGTCTGTTTAATTGGTCATTAAACAAAACTGGTTCCAATACCCAAAAAATAAATAAACCAGGAAACAGAACTATGAAGTGTTGGGAGTAAAAGAATAAAAATAAATGACATGAAGAAAACAAGCAAGACAGAAATGAATGAAGAAGAGATACTTTTGGTTCGACAGTGCTCATCAAAAGAGAAGAAAACTGAAATAGTATGTGGAAATCATGGTAAAGAAGATTTGGGGTTTCTGTTTGGAAAATCAGCAGCATACTATTGTATAGACAAGAGGGGAAGATGGTGAGCAGGCAGAGTTGACATTAGGAATACAGCTATTCAGGGACGTGAGGGCTCGCAGCTCAGGTGCTGGTAGGAGGGAAGATATTGTAGTAATTGTTCATGGACTTCAATGCATAAAAGAGAAACAAAGTCACTAAATAAGGATGAGAAGAGGAAGAAGGAATTAAAGATTTTAGGAGAGAGGAGGGGTATGACACGATGGCTTTAGAGCTCTGAAAAAATAGGAATGAAAAAATTATGATGTGGTTTCTGAACAGAAAAAAGGACTAAGGTGAGGTGGGCAACCATAATTATATAGTGAGACCAGTCAGCATAGCTGTGTACTTCAGCTCCAGCTGAGACAAAGCCCCTTACAGACAGACTGTGAACTGGAATGTTTAGAGTTGTGGCTTAGCCAGAGAACAATAAGGCAAGATAAGTGAGAGGCAGCTCGGGGATCATTCAAGAGAGTGACCCTAATGACTAGATTATTTAAGCTGGGTAATAAATGAGATTATATGAGTTGGGCAGAACATGAATATATGTAGGCATCAATGAATTATAAATTTGAGTTACATTTAATGCATATAAGATTTGGGGTCAGAGATAGATGATAGATGATAGTTAGATAGATAGATAGATAGATAGATAGATAGATAGATAGATAGATAGATAAATAGATAGAGGTTCATAGCACAAGCTCTGAAGATAGAAAGGGGGTGATTAAAGAATGGAATAAATCAAAATGAGACTATGATTTGTTATAATTATTGATAACAAAACAATTCGAGAAGCATTCTTAAGACTTGCCACATTTCCATTCACCCTTGTTTCCTGTGCCTGCTTGGAGAAGTGATCACTTAAATTTCTGTTCCAGCCAGGTTTGCCTCCATGCCTCCCTACCATTATGGACTCTAACCCTCTGAACCGTAAGTCAAATGAACTCTTCTTTCTATAACTTGCCTAGTTATGGTTCTTATCATGGCAACATAAAAGTAACTAATACATTAATACATAAGATGGTATCAGAGATTAGGCTGTTATGAAGAACTTGACCATCTGGGGTTTGGGGGAGGGGTGTGGATAACTAAATGTTTGGACTAAAAAGCAGTTGGATGCTATGAGCAGAGCCTAACGGCCCATCCTGGTAGGAGTGTGGAGTAAAGTAATGCTGAGAGCAAGATAACTCCAGAGGGAAATTAAAACATAAGCAGTAATTGAATTATTTAGACAAGTCTGGCTGCTGTTTGCCAGTGATAAAATTTCAAGACAGCCTAATACAGAAATGGTGATGTGGCTATTCACGATGAATATTATGCAGATCTACAGTGAGAAGAAAAAGCAACTGGGGCAGTTAAAAAGCAAAATGCACAGTTTGAATTAAAAAAGAGCACTAGGAAGATGAATGTTAAAGCCAAGGCTTGTACTGAGGGAGAGGCTCTATTTGACAAGAAGATTAGAGCCATTGAGGAAAGACCTAGAGATCTGAACTTAAAATAGTAAAACTACCCTTGGGGCAAGACCACGCCCAGTGAATCCTCCAATTTATGGAAGGAAAATGCAAGAGGGGTTTTCTGTAAACCACAGCGTGGAAAATCTGCTAAAGTGGATGAAACAGGCCAGGGTTCATCCCATGCTGGAAGCATTTTTCATGTCGTGTTGGCCTTAGAGGGATGAAGAATGGAAGAGTGATAGGTCGTCAGTTCATCCTCAAGGTTTCAGAGAGCTGATGAGGCCAGGCAATATGTCGCACACAGGTCCCTCTATAAAGAAGGCCCTGCAAACCCAAGAGGCCCTGACAGGCCATTGCATGAAACTGTGAAGGTGAAGCCTGGTTGGCAGAAGAGATCCCCCCCAAGATGCTAAAGCTGTTAAATACCTGCCAAAGAGCAAAGAGTGATGCGTATGGGGAGTGAGTGGCACCAGCCCGAGAGAGATGCATGCTGCACACTGAAAAGCCAGAGGGGCTGAGCCATCTAATTCCTTTGGAAGTAAAGTTGCAAAAGCTGGACATGGAGCTCAGAATTTGGTGTTTGTGCTACTGATTTTCAGTCTCATTTTGGTCTGGCATTTCCTCACTATGTCATTTTTCCCTTTAGGAATGGGAATGTGCGCTTGTTTGCATCATATGTTGGAAATATATAATTTGTCTTTTCATTTTACAGAGGCTTACAGTAAAGAGATTGCTTTGAGTCTCAGGAAAGACTTTGGACTCTGAACTTTTGAATAGTACTGAGACTGGTAAAGACTATGAAGACTTTAGAAGATGTAGTAAATGCATTTTGACTTTATATCGTCATCAGCTTATGGAGGCCAGGGAATAGACTATGATGGTTTAAATGAGCATTTGTCCCATAGGTTCCAAGTATTTGGACATTTTGTTGCCAGTTGGTGGCTCTGTTTTGGGAGATTTTAAGAGGACCAGCCCTGCTAGAAGAAGCAGGTAACTAGGTATGGACTTTAAGAGTTCTTAAGCGGGGCTGGAGAGATGGCCTAGTGGTTAAGAGCGCCGACCGCTCTTACAGAGGACCCGGGTTCGATCCCCAGCACCCACATGGCGGCCGAGAACCGTCTGAAACTCCAATTCCAGGAGAACTCCAGTTCCAGGGGAATACAACACCCTCTTCTGACCACAAACCTACATGCAGACAAAAAAAAAAAAAAAAAAAAAAAAAAAAAAAAAAAAAAAAAAAAAAAAAAAAAAAAAAAAAAAAAAAAAAAAAAAAAAAAAAAGTAAACGGAAAAAAACAAAAAAAAAAAGAGTTTTTAAGCATTGCAGATTTCTGTTTCCTGTGCCTGCTTGACAATGTGAATCCTTGGCTGTTCTGATTAGCCCTCTGCCCACCATGCCCTCCTACCATTTTGGATGGATTTACCCTTCTGGAATCATAAATCAAATAAACTCTTCCTTCTATAAGTTACCTTAGTCATGTCTTAACACAGGAATAGAGAAGTATTAATATAGACTTGCTATAATTATTAATAACAAAAATTTAGGACATGACCATGGAAGTGAATCATTTATACAAGACAATGGTTTGGAATCGTTTATACAAGACATTATAGAAAGAGAGGACTCAGAGCAAAATTCCAGGTATCTTTGTTAATTTTCTATTGCTGGGATAAAATATTCTGACAAAAGCAACTTAATAAAGGTTTTATTTTGCATCACAATTTGAGGAAAGGTCTATCATAGTGGGAAAGTCAAGGAAGTTACTGGTATTACATCCACAGTCAGGAAGAACAGAGCAATAGACCTTCTTTTCATACATCCAGAACCCAACCCCGGGGAACTGTTCTGCCCACAATGGGTGGGTCTACCCACCTCAGTTAAACTAATCAAGCCGGGCGTGGTGGCGCACGCCTTTAATCCTAGCACTTGGGAGGCAGGGAAGGCAAGAGGTCTTTGTGAGTTCAAAGGCCAGCCTGGTTACAGAGTGAGTTCCAGGACAGCTGGGGCTCAGGGAGACCCTGTTATGAAAAAAGGACAAAAAAAAAAAAAAAAAAAAAAAAAAAAAAAAAAAAAAAAAAAAAAAAAAAAAAAACTAATCAGCATCATTCCTCACAGGGAAGCTCTGAGGCCAAATATTCCCTCAAGGTGGACCCAGAGGTTGATTCTCTCAGTAATTCTAAATTAAATTCCATCAAGGTCTCAGGTATCACTAGCCATTGCACAGGATATCAGAAAAAAAATATCAATATGGACATTGAAATCACTCTAATATCAAATTGGTGATGTAATAAGTGGCAAGAAGCCAGAAGAAAAAATAATCTTGAGAGATTCAGTATTTAATGAAAGAATTGGGCAAAGTAAATATTGAAAATGGGGCTAAACATCATTCAGGGCAAGACACAATGCCAAGTCCAAATCCAATATAAAATATGAAGATTGTGTTTCTAGTTGATTATCTTTGCTTCCCTTTAGATATTTTGTGAACCAATCTGTTCAAGTAAGCCAGAGATTATCAACTATATTAGAAATTCCAGGGGGAGAAGATAACAGACCTCTACCCAGAACCACTTAATGCACAGTCCAAACCAGGAAACCCTTAATACGAGTGAAGCTAACTCATTTACTTGAAAATTTAATGTTCGGTGTTTATCCTAGTCAGGTAAATAACAAACAGTACTACACAGCCCATCCTAACATCCCCCACATGATAGTGCATTCCATTGTTTTTTGCTCATTTTATGCCACAGTATTGAGTATCTTCTGGCTGGCTCTGTCTTCTTCAAAGGGTTTTGAATACTTCACTGCATCATACCCATCTTCTGGAAGCAAAAGAAGAAAACATTGAGTATCATATAGACGTTGTGATTCTTACATGGAAGGGCTGTGTTACTTTTACCCTATTCTATGGTCCAATGTTGAGTCACAACATCTCACCTCACTGTTTGAGAATCTGGACACTTAGTTTGCTTCATCACAAAAGAGATTCAAGTTTATTTCACATAGCTTCTTCTGTGTACAACACACAACATTCAGTATGTTAGTGAAGTAAAGTCTTCATTTATTCTCTGTTGAAGAAAGTGGAAGTTCAGAAAGGTAAACTGCCCACAGCGGTATTGCGGGCTCTTGTTTCTTCCTTTCAGTTTCTTAGAAGGATCACAGCACAAGAACCTGAATGTGACTAGTCACAAGTAGGGAACCTCCCCCTCCATGTATTTTATGGCAGCCATGCCAAGTTCTACCATGTTTCAGCTTCTCTATGAGAAGGGAACAATGACCAAGAATATTTTCTTACACCTCTAAGAGGTGAATTTGTTCATGTGATAAACCATAAAAGAGTAACTCCCACCATAAACAAATGACTTCTTATTGCAAATAATAGCTCACAGAAGGTTTATTCTTTTTAGAAAAAAACTTTTCAAGAATTATTTCTGAAATCAACAGTATTCCCTTGGGTATTAGTCTGATCCTTTATTGGCTACTCAATTCTGCTGATAATATTTTATTTTCAAAGAGTATCAGTTTTCTTTTATTCACAAAGTTTCTTTATTTTTGAAAAAGTGTCTCATTATGTAGCCCAGGCTAAGCTCAAACTCATTAGGATCTTCTTGTTTCAGCACCTTACATTCAGCACCCTACACCACCATAGCTGACCCTCACAAAGTATTTTCAATAGGAATCTGATCAATGTTTAACTGAATGGTGAGGCTCTGATAAGAACTCATGTTTTTAAAGTATATACATAGTTGGATATGTAGAAATAGGATTTTGTGTATGTGCATCAGTGCACACATATTTTTTTTGTTTTTTTAGACAGGGTATCCATGTAGCCCCTGGTCTGGGACTTGCTATATGGACCTCGATGGCCTCCATATCACAGATATCCACATGCTTTTGCTTCCTGAGTTGCTAGGATTAAAAGTGTGCACCACTCCATCCATCTCAGGTATACATACCTTTGAGTATATAAACATCCATATGTTACCTTTACTGAATTCAGTGACACTCTAATGCCAATGACCATACTTGGCACCAAGATCTTGTTTGTTTGTTTTTTAATTTTTTTTATTTATTTGTGTATGTGTATGAATGTACTGTCTGCATGTAAGTTTGTGCATCCCATGTCGTGCAATGCTGCAGAAGTCAGAAGAGGGTTTCAGATTCCCCTGGAACTGGAGTTCTCCTGGAATTGGAGTTTCAGATGGTTCTCAGCTGTCATGTGGGTGCTGGGGATCGAACCCAGGTCCTCTGTAAGAGTGGTCGGCACTGTTAACCACTAGGCCATCTCTCCAGCCCAAGATCTTGGTTTTTAAATAACAGAACAATGAAGGCAGGAGGATGAAAAGGAAGAAAAAGAGGGAAAAGGAACAGAGAGAATAGTACAAAAAGAATATAAGATCTCTACAGTAGAATGCCAATAATGACTAGAAAACAATGAAAATTAAAATTCCAGACATGGAATATATCTACAGTTACTGATGTTGTAGATGGACTTTCACGAGGATATTCACACAGTGATAGAACATTTTCTCACAATAGATAAAACAATTACAAAGATGAAATGATGACATTGTAGGCCAAACCTGGTGGCCTCAGCTGTCAAATATAGTACCGATGTGGGAAGAGATCAAGGCTATGGCATCTTGATGTGATACACTGACTGTACACCATCATTCATAATGTTTATGTCCACTGTGTATGGTCTCAAGCCAGCCACAAGACCACAGCTGAAGGGCATTTTATATAATAGAGTGCTTTCCATTTTTAAGAGTTTCAAATTCATGAAATTTATAGCAAAACTGAAGATCCACCCTACAACAAAGAGCAAATAGGATGTGTGACTACAAAGCATTGCCCTGAGAAACAGAAAAGAAAAGGAGATTTTATTTGGGGCAGTCTTGTATCCATGCTGATTTCTTTATTTGGAAGAGTGTATTGTGGTTACACAAATTTAGATAAAATACTTATTGCACTGGTTAATTCTAATGAGGCATTATATCTACATCTTCCTCTCAAAGAATCAAGAAAAATAAAAAAGATAATGGATTTATTCAGCAGTCTATTACTATTAAATCCATGTTTCCCTTAAATTCCCTGCTCTGAAAAAATGGATCTGGGCCTTTAAATATTTCTCCGCTAATTGTCAATAACTCTGATCAGTAAAGACAGGTGGAGGGATACTGCAGGAAGAAGACTGTGTTCCTGGTCTTGTTGGCAGGCATCTGTAGAGCAGGTGTCAAGCACCTGCAGTACACATGGCTTGCTCCACACCTAAATTCCTGCCCCACAGGTAACTTCACTAGTGTTTAAGTCCTGGAGCACGCACTTCTCCGCACTAGATTTCTGCTTGCTGAAGGCCCAAATGTGCCCAATGTCCAATAGCTTCCACCTGCATCATCATCACATGGCTTTGTAGCAGAGTACCCCGCAGCAGTACTTGTTCCTGCAAGCACCTTTCAATGGCAAAGAATGTGTAATAAGTTCCAATGATTCAGGCCACAGTGCTCTATCTGCTAGTCAGTGGTCCACCTCATGCCCTCTTCACTGAATGAGGTCTTCATCCCTGCTCTAGAGAGATTTTCTCCTGAGCACTTGAGCTGCTCCCTTTCTCTTCTATTTCTCTTAAAAATATTTTATTGAAGTTTTGTGCATTTTATACAACATTTCTGAATCCAATTTAGACTCATTTTCCCTTCCATGTCCCCCACCTCACCCGACCTCATGCATTCTGCTACACATGTCTTGCATCTTTTCTCAGTCTTTTTAAAGTTTCTTTATGCAGGGGTTTACTGATTTGGGAAGAAGTTTACTGTTTCATTTAGTTCCTTGACCCAGCCCTTTTGTTGTTGTTGTTCCCTCCAATTTGTATTGTTATATTATACATATACCAAAATTATGACATCTGAAAATAAACTGCAAGTTAATTCCAAAACATATTTAGGAATTCACATTTTCCCTTTAATTTTATATTACTCTAAAATTTGCATACATACCCTCCACCCATATACAAAAATTACCAAGTCTAAAAATAAGTGGTAGGTTAATTCTAGAGCCCATTAAGGGATTCACATTTTAACAGGACATTTGCTTTCAGATAAAAGAAGTATAACATTAATGTTGCTAATTTTGCCTTACAACCAGGTACTTGGTGCCAGCATTCACAGATAAGAGAAACCATTCACCCTTTGTTTTTCTGGGACTGTGTTACTTCACTTAGCATAATTGCTTCTAGCTCCGTTAATTTACTTGCAAAGTTTATAATGTCATCTTTCTTTACCACTGCATAGAACTCCATTGCGTAGATAGATGTAACACATTTTCTTTATCCACTCATCAGTTGAGGGACACTTGGGTTGCTTCCAGCTCTTCTCTGTTGTAAAGAGAACTGTAATAAACATGGTTTTGCATGTTTCTCTGGGACAGCTTGAATCTTGTGGGTATATACCCAGGAGTGGTATGACTGGGTCAGGTGGTAGCTTTAATTTGAGTCTTTTAAGTATTCTTCATACTGCTTTCCATAGGGGTTGTACAAGTTTGCATTCCCACCAGCAGTGAATGAGTGTTCCTCTCTCCCCGCAACCTCTCCAGCATTTGGTGTCATTTGTTTCCCTAGTCTTAGCCAGTCTTACCAGGGTAAGATGAAATCCTAAGCTGGTTTTAATTTGTATCTCCTTAATTATTAGCAATGCTGAACACTTTCTAAGATGTTTCTCAGCCATCTTCACTTCTTCATTTGTGAATTCTCTATTCAGCTCTTTATTCCATCTTTTGATTGAGTCATTTGTTTCCTTGCTCCTTTGTTTTTTGAGTAATTTATATATTCTAAATATTAAGTTTCTGTCAGATATATCACTGGTGAAGGTTTCCTCCCACTCTGTGGGTTTTCTCTTCACTTCTTTGATTGTTTCTTTCTCTATACAGAAGCTTTTGAATTTAATGAAGTCCCACTTGTCTATTGTTGACCTTGTTTCCAACGTGCCTGCTGTTTGATTTAGAAAGTCTTTTCCTACACCCATATTTTGTAGGTTACTGCCAACATTTTCTTCTATCATTTTCAGAGTTTCTGGTTTCACACTGAGGTCTTTGATACATTTGGAGTTTATTTTTGTACATGGTGAAAGCTTCATCCTTCTACAAGTGGTGATCCAGTTTTGCCAGCATCATTTGTTGAACATGCTGTCTTTCTTCCATTGACTCAGTAGCCTTTCTTTACACCAGCAATAAACAAATGGAGAAAGAATACAAGAAGACCCTCCCATTCACAACAGCCTCCAAAAAATAAAATACCTTGGAACAAACCTAACCAAAGGCACCAAAGATCTCTACAATGAAAAACCCCTGAAGAAGGAGATTGAAGAAGATACCAAAAGATGGAAAGACCTCTCATGCTCATGGATTGGAAGAATTAATATAGTAAAAATGTCCATCCTACCCAAACATTGAATATACAGATTCAATGAAATCCCAATCAAACTCCCCATGTTTCTTCTGGGGCTTAGAAAAAAATCCTTAAATTCATATAGAAAAACAAAAGACCCCAGATAGCCAAAGCAACCCTAAGCAAAATGAGTAACACAAGGGGGATAACCATATCAGACTTCAAACTACATTGCAGGGCTATAGTAATAAAAATGGCCTGGTACTGGCACAAAAACAGATCCATAGTTCAATGGAACAAAACTGAAGATCCAAACCTGAGCACATGCAATCTCAGCCCCTTCATATTTGACAAGGGGGCCAAGAAGTCTCTCTGCTATTTCTATTGTTATAATTACTTTTACATTTTACTACTGAATTCCTCATTTCTACAACCACTCATTTTAGTTTTTCATTCAGGTTGAACATCCCTGCTTCAAATTATAATAAAGTTCTTTATTCTGAAGGAAGTCTCAAAGGATAGCACACAAATATATAAAGAGCTATAGCTATACATAATACATTACAGAACAGCAAATGCCATAAACTGTTAACAAGTGAGGACTTTACATAAGGAAAATAGAGACATTCTTTATATTGTCTTTGCAACTGGTAACCTAAATTTCACCCTTGATATTCTGAAATTTTATGATGCTGCTTGAAATACTTTTGGTATAAGTATTAAACAAAATTTCTAAGACAATTATTTATTCAATATAGAATCATTCCTAAAAATAATTTGTAATATTCCATTTAAATCACAAGAGCAACTTTATTATTATATATAATAATATATATATATATATATACTGGAGTATCAATATCAAGGACATTCCTTCATTAATTGCCTACTATCAAATATGGAATCACTTCAGTGACCTCCACTTAGGTATGTCTGTGAAGGTGATTCTAGAAAGAGGCAAAAGTGAGTACATAGAAGAGAGCAGAAGGCCCACTCTGATGTGGGCAGCAGAAAGCCATGAATTAACTGAATGACCATGGAAGAAAGGAGAAAAATGAACCAAGCACCAACATTCATCCTCCTCCAGTTCCTGATGGTGAACATAACGTGCCCGTGTGACTAGACGTTTTGCCCTCGACCACCATGCCTTTCTCATCCTGATGGACTGTATCACCTGACACTGTAAACCACAATAAATCTTCCTTTATGTTGACTTTATCAAGTTTCTTGTCACACCACCAAAAAAAAGTCATAGAAAAAAAAATTGCTTCCAAGAGTGGGGTGTTTGGTGGACAGGTAGTTTTTATATAAGCTCTTGAAATTGATTTGTAAGAGAAAAATGGAAGAGTTTGGAGCTGTGGACTAGCACTAGAATACTTTAATGAGCACTTAATGGACTTTTCTGGTGGGTGCTTATAGAAAGACAGAATGCCAAAAGAAAGCAGGCTGAGGTTTCAGAGGAAGACAGGGACACTACTAGAAACTTGACTAATGGTCACTCATGTAACATTCTGGCAAAGAATAAGCCCAGATTTTACCTGTGTTCCTCAAACCTGAGTGACGCTGCTTTGAAAAACGACTGACTAAAGTAATGGCAGATGAAATTTCAAAGCGGCACAACATCTAGACTGTGACATAGTTGTTTATCATTGCATTTATTGGTATTTATAATAAAAATTCAAAGCAGGAAAATATGAAAATGTATAGTTTGTCTTGGAAAGGAACATGGCAAATTTAAAACTACAGAGGAGGATGGTACAGAAAGAACAGTTGAGTTGTGAGAGAGATTAGCACAATAAGCAGAAACCTTGAACTTTGCATTGGGAAATTAGGAAAGATGTCTTTATAGCAAGATGCAGCTTGCAAAATGTAAATTCAATTTAGAAGAGAGAGACTGAACTGAGAAGGATAGTGGAACTATTTCCTGGTCAAAAATAACTGTCTAGAAAAGATTTTCATGTTCAGCCATCTAGGCTGTGATCACTTCATCCTGAGAGGCAGCAGCAATTGACAGTACTATCTATGTGGTGCTACTTTTGTAAACACAAAATGTAAGAGTTACAGGGTCATAGAGTCTTGGACCAAGGCCCTAGAAAGTTTTTGAGGAAAGGTAATGTGTAGCAGATAGGATTCTTTACAAAGTGGCTCTAAAAGGCCATGAAGCCGTGACAGTCAAGTGTCAGGTACAATGGAGACCCCCAAGATGTTGGAGAGCCCAGAACCCTGGGATGCCTATTCCATAAAGATGAAGAACATTCTGAAGCCAGCCCTAGAGAGAGACTGCATGTATTATATGTGGCAGGACTGGAGGGCACGGCTACTCAATGCAGTTGGAGTCCAGATAATGGCACCATCCTAAGCCCTGGGCATGGAGCAGTAAGGTTTGGTGTTTGTCTTTTGTCTGATTTTTCCATGTTATGATCCAATTCCTTCCTTTCAGATAGGAAAGTTTATTCTGTGTCATCATATATGAGAGGTAGATAACAGGGGGTTTTTTGGAGGAGTTTTGTTTTGCTGTTAGCTAGTACGAATTCTTTATATATTTTTATTTTTTAGTGTGTTTTTATTGTTATTAAACTTCTCATACATCATACATCATTTCTCAATCCAATTTAGAATCATTTCCTTTTCTGTGCCTCCCACCCCACCTGAGTTCATGCACTCTGCCATACATGTCTTGCATCTTTTTCTGAGTCTTTCCAGAGTTTTTTTTTTTAAAGCAGAGGCTTATTGTTTTCAGGAGAACTTCACCATGTCAGTTTTTTTTTTCACTATGGATATAGCTTGAATCCGTCAGGTTTTTATCTTTTGTTGTTGTTGTTCTCTCCAACTTGTATTGCTTCAATATGGCTTTTAAATTTTTACAGGAGCTCATAACCAAAAGATAAAAACTTTGTATTTTAAAACAATTTTATATCTATTAAGACTATGAGGACTCTCACAATAACCAAATGCATTGCATTACAAATTGGCCATGTGTCACTGAGTACCAGAGATGGGTGGTTATTGTTTAAAGTGCTATGTTTTGGTATTAAATTGACAAGGGATAGACTTACAATAGAACTTTATGGGATTTGATAGCACCTAAAATAAGAAGAAACACTTCAAGGCTTGACTGCACTTCTCAAGAGGTTTAACTGAGGCTGGAAGACCCATCCTGGATGTGGGCAATATTATTCCATCGACTGGGGGCGCTAGAATGAACAGAAAAGAAAGAAAGGAGAAATCAAGTTAAGCACCAGCATTGACCCAACTCCACTTCCTGTCTGTAGACTCAGCCGGACCAGCTACCTTGCATTCACACACTGTTCCTTTCCCATTGTGATAGACTGTATCCTCCCAAACCCTAAACCAAACCAAACCATTCTTCCAATGCTTTTATGAGATCTTTTGTTACAACAATGAGGAAAGTAATTATTATGCCAACTTCTATATCAATATAAACGCAAGCAACTATCTCCTCTCCTTATAAGTGGTGAATATGCCGTACCAGTCTCCAGTGCTTTTCATGTAATTAGAGGCTAAACTCTTAGCTATGGAGCAGACAGTTCACTACAGATGGCTGGACTGTTAAGACAGAAGGAGCCTGTGTCAATGGCATTTGGCTAAAACTCCAAATATGAATTCCAAGTCTCTTTAAGATAATCATAACTCAACCCACAGCAGGTTTGTTGTGGACCACTCGGGGCCAGAATCTACAATACCCTCTCTTACAGTAGAGTACTTAGTTCTCTCTCTTCCATCCATCATGTGTTGTCTTTCTAACTATGCTACCAAAGTGGCACTCCTAAAAGGGTCTGTGCATTTCAGAACAGTCTCTAGATGTGACGTTGATGGCTCTGGGACAGCATGTAATAAATAAATACTTATTATCATTTATTGCATTCTATTGAGAGTTATTTTAAATCCTTTAAGAATTCTTCCTGTGAAGTATCTCACCACCCACTGGGTTTTGTTTCATTACTTCCTTGGAAACAAATGTATCTCCTTAGTGACATCATTGCAGTAATCATTTGAGACTTTAAAATTCAAAGCCCTAGTCAGATCCACAGATTCAACTGTTTCTGCTCCTTTTGTTTTTCCTTGAAGCTGGAGTGTTTTGACCATTCTATACAACCACTGAAATTACTAAACTAGATTTCATTAAACTGTTTGAAAAATATAATCACAAAGCAGACTTTCTGTTCAATGCTAAGATTTTCATTAGGCAGAGATGGCCAGAGACTATAAGGCTGGTAGACAGGAACTCATAGACTAAAGCTCTCTTTTGTGCGGGTTGGATCCCTCTGGCCAGATCTATTTTCCCTATGTTGCTGACCAAGGTATTTTCCTCTGCTTTATAGAGTATAGGTATCTTACACTTAATAGCAGTTAGTGGTGTCAATGCTCTTTGGTATAGTAAATCTCTAGTGTAAGATAATCTTGTTAATGATCAGCATAAAGTATGAAGAGGTCATTTTTTAAAAAGCCTTGTCATAAAGACTGCGTTTGCTATGATAGAGTTAGAAGGAGGCAAGCCCATTAACCTTTGAATTGTATTGATGAAATTATCTATGCTCCTGAGTACTGAGGGTGGAGATGCCATCTGGAAGCATCCTGACTGACCCAGTGACACTAGAATTGCCCTAAAGAGATCTAGGTTTCGTCCCAATTTTGTCATTTATTTCGTAATGTGACCTTGAGCAAGTCTTAACTTCTTTTTTTTTTCTTTTTGGTATTTAGTTCCAGCTGGCCTGGAGCTTACTCTGTAGAGCAGGCTGGCCTTAAACTCACAGAGATCCACCTGCCTCTGCCTCCTGAGTGCTGGGATCAAAGGTGTGGGCCACCACACCCAGCTGAGCAAGTCTTAACTTCTTAAAATCTCAGATTGTTGTTCTACACATCTCTTCTTTCTAAACATACTATGTGTAGGTTTTTGTGGGTTTGACACATATTTTTCAGTTACCCATTATGACCTTCATATAAAGAAAAAAGCATTTCTTAAGTCACTTAGAAAATGCTTCAAAAGCATTCCTTTCTTTTATTTTTTTAAATTTTTTTAATTTTATTTATTTCTGCATGTGTATAAATGTGCTGTCTGCATGCAGGTTTGTGCACCCGTGTCGTGCAATGCCACGGAGGTCAAAAAAGGGTGTCGAATTCCCCTGATACTGGAGTTCTCCTGGAATTGGAGTTTTGGACGGTTCTCAGCTGCTATGTGGGTGCTGGGGATAGAACCCAGGTCCTTTGTAAGAGTGGTCAGCGCTCTTAACCACTAGGCCATCTCTCCAGCCCCACATTCCTTTCTTTTAAAAAAACGTTCCTTTATACTCTTTTATATGAAGAAAGCAGCATGTTCATGTGTGTAGGGAAGGAAGTTGGTTCTAACATTTCATTTGAGTCATAGAACTGGTAAAAGTTTAATAAAAAAGAATTTTAATATGTTTTACAAATATGAGTTAATATTATTATCACTTTGCACACAACACACTGAAAGGCTGTTCCTTGAATTATTCAAGTCAATGTGTGTCAATGTGATGGGGAAATGGGTGGCAGTGTGGGAGGGGCAGAATTGCTCTTTTGCAACTTGTAGACTAATTTAAGATGACACAGAATAATGGCAAAGAAGCTTTTCCAGGGCATGTGAAGAGATGTAAAGGAAGTGGCAGCTTGTATCCCCTGCAAGGTACACAGCAGAAAAGGCAAAGCCATTTGGCTGTCACCTAGGAAACAAGGCATGGCTTCTCCATTGACTTATGCAAAAGTGCTGGGCTGGGGGTCTCATTTCTGGGTCATAGATATGGAGAAAGTTCTCCTTTTTTCCTTTGTATTGTATGATGTGTATGTATAATATGTGTTATGTGTTGTCTGCAACTATGTGTCTGTATGTGCACATTCAAATGTATGAATGAGGGTGCCCACATACTAGGGCACACGTGCAGATCAGAGAGGATAACCTCCTGCAATGGTCCTCATGAGCCGTATTGTTAGAAACAAGGCTGCTTATTTATGCTGCACACAAGAGACTATCTGGTCAACAAGTTCATGGAAATTCTGTCTCTGCTTCCCCTTCTCCTGTGAAAGCACAGGCATTTCAGACTGACAATCCAGTGCACAACTTTACAAAGGTTCTGAGGATTTGAACTCAGGTCCTCATGCTTGCATGGCAATTGCTTTTTTTATAATTTTTTTTTGTCTTTTTGAGACAGGATCTTCCTTTAGTCCCAGCTGGCCTGGAGCTTGCTATGTAGACCAGGTTGGCCTTGAACTCACAGAGATCCACCTGCCTCTGTCTCCTGAGTGCTGGGATTAAAAGCGTGCACCACCACGCCTGGCATGGCAATCACTCCCCCCACACACCCACACTGAGCCTTCACCCCAGCCCAAGGAGTTCTTAATCTAATTCTTCAAGCCCATCTCAATCCAGGGCCAAGAAAATTTTGCTCTTGTTGCAAAACAGATTAATGCAGAGTTGGAGTTCAAAAACTTTAAAAGGTTGTAATGCCTACAGGGGGAAAAAGGAGAAATGAGGTCAATTAGCGGAAATTCCGTGACCTAAGTGGCAAGCCTATAAATTGTCTCAAAGGTGACCATGTGTTTAAAATGCCTTCGTGGGACGGGTTAATTCTTTCTCTGTGTGATTAAGGAGAATGGTGACAATACTGTTGGATCCTAGGTCACATTCCCTATGCTCAGAATTAATTAATGCTCTGAATTAATTAATGTGGGGGTCATTGTAACCACGTCGAACCCATCTTTCAAGACTCGTTTGGGGCTCTATTGCTTCAGCAGATGCATCTCTCGTTATTTCAGTCTTGGTTGATGACATTCCTCTTACAGTTCTTCTCCTCTAAAACATATGATTTAGCATTTATCCTAAACCGCCTCTTATTATTTCTTCTCTCTTCAATTAGAGCATAAATTCTTGGAGGGCATGAATTCTATTTTACACTTCTTTTATTATCCTACCAGAGCCCCAGGCACCATTCTGAAAATAGTGCTAAATAAATACTTGTTGATTAATGAATCCTATCTGAGCAGCCTTTCGGGCACCATTCATACTTTCCTTCACCTTCTGGTGAGGACAATTTTCCACCTCAGGGAAACAAGCCAAGGTCCTCCATCTCTTCATCCTTTCTTTTCTTTCCTTTTGTTAAATTTATAACTGCAAATCTTGCACAGAAGAGAGGCTCTTAAATGTTGAACTATTTAAGGATGTGCAACTATGTACCAGCACACCCAGTTTTTTCTTACATGGGTTTAGGGTTCAAATTCAAGCCCTCTTCTTTGCCTTACCTCCTTTTAGTAGCAGCTGGGAAATTCTACTCACGTGATAACCTTTTGGCTTTACTGATTGATTGCTGCTTATCTGCAAGTCAAGAAATAAGATGTTGCACACTCCAGGTCAAGAAATAGGTCAAATGGGATGGAGAGATGACTCAGAAGTTAAGAGCAATGATGATTCTGACAGAAGACCCAGTGACTAACCACTGTCCATAATTCTGGTTACAGGAGACATGAAGCCCTCTCTGAACTCCCCAGGTATTGCATGGTGTAGGGACACTTATATACAAACATGCAAAACACTCATACACTAACTTTTTAAAAAATAATAAAACAATTTTAAAGAAATAGGGAGCAGAAAGTTGGCCAAATAAGGAATGCAAGAGTAAGTTCAAAGGCGACAGGGCTTCCCATGTTCTAGAAGGAAGACTTTTAGATAGTAAGATGATTGTTCGAAATAGAACTGCTGCAACAGGAGGCTGTCCTGTGGAATGTAAGTAAGTCTAGTTTGCTGTATATAACTTATAAGCTGTGCTACAGACAAAAATAAAACTCATAGGATTAAATAGCTGGTGGGGAAGAGACAAATTTGGTGATTTCTGCTGTTACTGTGAGGGATTGCTTAAAGAAACAAGGGTAGTTCTGTAGGAACATGTCTGTGACAAGAAAGAGGAAAAAAAAAAAAAAGCCCACACTTGATATGTGAGTGAACCTCAACAAATGGCTCTGGGATCAACTCTCTTTGTAGAATGTTTTGAGATTTACCTTGCTCTTTAAGGACTTTTAAAAGAAAAAGATGGTAGCTCAGAAAAAGCTCACGTATATATTCAGAGCTTTGTGCACTGGAATTTCCCACAGTGCTAACATCAAATGAATTAGCATCTGGGGCATCTTTAACTTCCTCTAAATAATTAAGCTACCAGGCACCTGGCAGGGAGCAACCTGGAGTCAGATGCAGGGCCACAGAATCAAATGTGTGCTGCTGTGCTATCTTCCAGACAGAGAAACTAGGAATAAACTCAGGTTTCTAGGTTTGGGTAAAGAAAAGGTACCCACATCCAAATAAATATATTTTCCTTCTGGCCAGTATTCCCATGCCATCCTGTACTTTAAGGAGAGAGACCAGAGTTTCAGGACAATTTTTTTTTTTGGGGGGGGGGAGCTGCCTTCTACAGTGACATCCATGATGAGATGGCAGCAGATACTTTAAATCTTTTATGGCCAATGTGATTAACGAAAGCAGAAAGCTTCCCATGTGTGTTGGTTTAAATGAGAAACGCCCCCCACCCCCACCCCCCACCCCCGGCACAAATATTTGAACACTTGGTCCTCAGTTGGTGGTGCTCTCCGGGGAGGTCACGTGATCTTTAGGGAGTGCAGCTTTGTTGGAGGACAGCGAGGGGGAGCAGCTTTGAGAGTCCATGGCCCTACCCCACTTCCAGTTTGCTCTCTGCCTCATGTTTGCTGTTGAAGATGTGATCACTCAGCTTCTACTTCTGCTGCCAAGCCTGAGCTCCCTGCCGTGTCTGCCTGCCATGGTAGACTCTCCCTCTGGAACTGTAAGCCAAAACAGGATCTTTCATCCAGAAGTTGCCTTGGTCATGTTTGGGTGTTTTTTTATTTATTTATTTATTTATTTACTTTATTTATTTATTTATGTGTATGAATGTATTGTCTGCGTGTAGGTTTGTGCACCCGTGTCGTGCAATGCTGCAGAGGTCAGAAGAGGGTGTCGGATTCCACTGGAACTGGAGTTCTCCTGGAATTGGAGTTACAGACGGTTCTCAGCCGCCATGTGGGTGCTGGGGATCGAACCCAGGTCCTCTGCAAGAGCGGTCAGTGCTCTTAACCACTAGGCCATCTCTCTAGCCCATGTTTGGGTTTTTAAATCACAGTTAACAGAAAAGTAATTAATAGCCCTTGTTGGAGTAGGAGTTTGAGCGTGGACTAAGTTCTTACTGGAATGCCAAAGGCAAGCCAGGGTCCAAAGGACAGTCCCATCCTCCACAATAAGAGCATGGTGAACTCTAGGCTCTAATAACTACAGGGTTGACAGCACAGGGAAACCCCGGCCACACTCAGCTCAAGAGCATGTTCTAGGGTCTCCCTTTCAGCAAGGCGGAAACTAGTTCCATTTCAGACGAAGGTAAACACGGGGCTGATGAAGTTGGGTGAATGCAGTGTGGCATTGATTGATGACACCACAGTATACAGCCAGACATGGGAAGACTACGTGGAGCATGTAAAACAAGGATTTGGGTAGCTTTACAAACAAGCCTGACAGTGGGGCCACGACATGTCAGCCTGGCATGCTGAGGTGACATATTTAGGACACAAAGACAGGAAGCGGACAGTCAGCACACTGCGATGGTGGCCTGCTCCTTTTCTCAATGGGCCATTTCATGAGGAAATGTTAGACAAAGATTACTAGCCTTAAAGACTAATTGCTACAGGTTTGGCATTGCTCAGTTTAAGTGCCATTTTACTGGCTCATGGAGACCACCCAAGAAAGTGACCTGGCAGAAACATTTAAGTAGCTTTCCCTTGATTTTAGATCTTAAAAGGCATTCTCTTGGAGTTAGGAAATTGAAAACAAAAATAGTTTGCAATATTGTTATCCAGTGTTCAGGTGTGCTGCATCCTAAAACTCTCCCAGATGCTAATTATCTATTGGCCACATTTCAATACTAGACAGGAGAGGGGGAGATTATATTTAAAACAAGTGTTTGGTTAGTTTGGTGTAGGTCAGAGCAACTATGTTCTCTACTATCTTCATCACGATAGGCTGCTTTTTCATGAAAAGTCTAACTCAAGAACCAGAATGGGGTCAGCAACCCAGCAGCCCAGAAATCATCTCCAGTTCAAACGAAATTAGCCAATTTTGTCAAGATTTCTCTGGCACAGTTTGTAATGCAAGGCTCTGTTCTCCTGGGGGAAGGAATAACCTCTCATCTTATTATTCTTTTCTACCCTAAAGGTACTTCTTGTCAGCTATTATCACATAAGCCCAGTGCTGCTAGTTACCCTTGATGTGCACATCTTACTGCCCCAACCACATTATACTGTCCTTGAGGGCAAAGGCTGACTTGTCCACTTCTTAGAACCTGGGACAGCTTGCAGCATAACATCCGACACGGCATATGTATCAATAAGAGTTTGCTCACTCACTGAGCTACAGGCAGAAGTGTTCAGTTTTTCTGTTAAGCTTGTATCTTTCTGTGTATTTTTTGTTCGAGGATCCAGTAGAATTATAAACTGTGACTTACCAGCAAGCCTGTCAGACAAGAGGCAGGATGATGTACTGATTAAACAAGTTCATGGGCTTTAAAGAAAAGTACAACTGAATTTCAATTTAAGTTCTGCCGTGTTCTAGATATATAATCTGAGTTTTTCTAAACTTTAAAAATACTCGTCTATAAAATGTGCATGCAAATATTGATCCAGTAGGGGCTGGAGAGACAGCCTAGTAGTTGGGAACACCGACTGCTCTTGCAGAGGACCTGGGTTCGATTCCCAGCACCCACATGGTGGCTGAGAACCATCTTTAACTCCAGTTCCAGGGGAATCCGACGGCCTCTTCTGACCTCCGTGACATTGCACAACATGGGTGCACAAACCAACATGCAGACAGTACATTCATACACATAAAAAATAAATAAAATTTAAAAAATTGATCCTGTAAGAGAACTGTGAAGACCTTAAATCCAATAGTGATGGTATAGAGTATAGGAATATGGCTCAGTAGGAAAAGCAGTAACTATGTGTTCAAACATGAAGAGCAGAACCCAGATCCTCAGCACTCACATTCACGCTGGGTGGACATGATGACTTCCTGTAATTCCAATGTAGGAGGAAAAGACAGAGGATCCCCCAAACATGCTGGTTAGCTAGACTAACTGAATCAGCAAAGTCTGAGCTCGATTGAGAGACCCTACCTCAATATATAAGGAAGTAAGCAATCAGCCATCCATCTCTGGCTTCCACACACACAGAAACATTTTTTGCAGAAACATGCACACCTACACACACACATATATGTATACATATACCCCCCACATGAACATACACAATTGCACATATACAACCACAAACTCACACAAAGGTAAAGATGGTATATATCTGACACACGAAACAATCTGTGAGGGTTTGTGTTACTTTTACTTTTATGTTTTTTGTTCAAATATTATTCAGGTCAGCAGACACAATGACATCATCATTTTCTTGCAGCTGTGTTAAGGTATCTACAGATTGGCAAGAGGGACTTTTATGCGACCTGGTTCTCCCTTTGTGCAAAAGGCAAATGAGATCTGTTGCATAGACCAGTATAGAGTGAAGGTAATGTAAACAGGATACAAATGGTGAGTTTTAAATGGTTATGACACCTTGCCTCAGGCAAATCCTCCAAGCAGAATTTGCTGGCTTTTTGCTCAATGGAAAAAAATACACTACAGATGACAAGTCAATTAAAATTCACCCATCGCAGAGAAAACCATCTCATAGTATGTGCAATGCTAAGAAAGAAAACTTGAATCATCAAACCTAATTTTGAATTTGTCAATGTGCTTAGCTAACGTTCTAGAGGTTCATTCTTACAGTATCAGTTCATATATCATGTTACCTCCTTGAAATGACTCTTCATCCGTTTTATAAACAGTCATAACTACAAGCACAACATATTTGTCTTTAGAGAGATTGTAAACTGATATCTAGACCCTGAAAGTCACTGTGCACCAATTCCTATGATTTAAAAGGTTCAAATCTGGGAAGGATGCATTTTTATTTCCTACTGGTCAAGCATTCTTGAAGATTACTAGACATCTAAGAAGTAAGCAGCTGATTCTCAAGCAAGTGAATTCCAAGACCCAGACAGTGTATTGCCCAGCCTGGTGGAGAGTCACTAAGCTAACTAACCTAGAAGATGCCGACCAGAGGAGATGGCCTCGAGATCAGAAGAGAAAGCTCTAGAGCAGCACTCAGGGAACTGAGGCCTACCTACTTCCTCATATTCAGCCTGAAATACATTTATCTTGCACAATTCTTTAAGTAGTTTGTAAATTGATTTGAAAGTATAATTTAAAAAGGAGCTTCAAGAGAGATGCTGAGCATGGATGGAGACTGCTTCTCCTGCAAGTCTGGGTTAATAACTGACTCCCTCAGTCCCATGATGGGATACTGCTCACGGTGACCCCAGTGACTGGAGAACAACACAAGCCTTTGGTACATTATCAACCTTCCATGGTTCAGATTTTTCTGTGAAACAAGAATATTGGAAAATATTTTAACTAAATTCCAATACGCTTTGAAATTCTATGGCTCAACAACAGACTCCATGTCATATTGCAACACTCTTTTAAAAAATATTTTATTTGTCCTCCAGTGGATGGAACTGGTAAATGAAAAGCAAAAAGGAGCCAGGGCTTCATTCCCCCCAAAAAACCTGAGTGACCCCTGAGGACCAGATCCTCAACTGACCTTGAGAAAACAAAAACCTTGGTTAATTTGAGCTAACTGTGTGGACTTGAACATCCAAAAGGAAAGTACAGCCAGAAATAAATAATCAGTAAGTCCTGAAATTTGTACGTCAAGTATAAAACTTGAGATCTTAGTAAAAAGACAAAAGTAAAAAATGTTATCACTTAAGTCCCTCTGCCAAATTGCTATGGGCATTAAGCATGGTCATTAAGCACCCAGAAAGGCTGTTATACCAGCTTGATACATCGCACCTATATTAAAATTGTATCTTCTGAAAAGAAACTGTATGTTATTTCCATATCATATTTCTTGATTCACATTTTTCCATTTTAATTTTATATTACTCTAAAAGATGCATACATACCCACCATCATATATCAAAAATCCAAAATCTGAAAATAAATGGTAGATTAGTTCTAGAACCTGTCTAGGGATTCACAATATAAGAGCACAGTTGTTTTCAGATCATGAGGAATATAACATTAATGTTGCTTGGTTTGCCTTATAAATAGGTACTTGGTGCTAGCATCCACAGATGAGGGATACCATTCCTCTTTTGTTTTTCTGGGACTGTGTTACTTCAGTTAACATAAAATCTTCGAATTCCATCCATTAACCTGCAAATTTCATGATGGCATCTTTCTTTACTGCTGCATAGTACTCCATTGTGTAGATGTACCACATTTTCTTTATCTACTCATCAGTTAAGGGGCACTTCAGTTGGTTCCAGCTCTTCGCTATTGTGAAGAGAGCTGCAATAAACATGGCTATACATGTATCTCTGTAGTAGGATGAGTCTTGTGGGTATATATACAGAAGTGGTATGGCTGGGTCAGGTGGTAGGCTCATTTTGAGTCTTTTAAGGGTCCTCCACACTGTTTTCCATAGTAGTTGTATAAGTTTGCATTCCCATCAGCAGTGGATGAGTGCTCCCCTTTCCCCACAACCTCTCCAGCATTTGGTATCATTTGTTTTCTTGATCCTACCCAGCATTATCAGAGTTAGATGCTATCTTAAAATGGTTTTAATTTGAAGTTCCTTAATATTAGCAAGGGTGAAAATTGAACACTTTATGAGATGTTTTAGCATCATCTTATTTCCTCTCCTCATTGTGAAGTCTCTGTTTCAGCCCGTTTAATTCCATCTTTTGAGTGCGGTTACATCTCCGAAATTGTCTTTTTCTTTTTCATTTGTTTTTTTGAGTAGTTTAATTATTCTGGAACGTTATACTGTTCTATTTCAGCTGTAACTCGTGACCGGTTTCCTCCCCTCTGGTGGGTTTTCCTCTTCATTTCCCGTGGTTGTTTCTTTTTGCTGACCAGGAACACCTTTTAGGTTTATTACAACGCCCCTTTTCAGTGTTGCCCCACCTTATTTTTTCCTGTGCAGCTGCTGTACTAATTTAGAAAACTTTCCTTTTCTATGCCTTACCATGGATTCTAAAGTTCTTCCAACTTTTTCTTCTGTATATCCTTTCTTCTAGTAGACTTCAGTCAGTTTCAGATTGAGGTCTTGATATCCATTTGGAGTGATTTTGTTACGAGGTAGAGGTAGTGTTAATTTTATTCTTTTACAAAGTGCTGATCCAACACCCATTTCTTGGAAGTGCGTCTTTTTCCCTCCATTGAGTCTTTTTTTTTGTTTGGCCCCCTTGTCAAATATGAGGTGCTGAATTATATGCAGCTCAAGTGTGGGATCTTGGTTTTGTTCCATTGGTCACAGGTCTGTTTTGTGCCAGTACCAGCTGCCTTGTTTTTTATGACTAAAACATAAAGCCCTGTAAGATAGTTTGAAAGCTATAGAAAATCCCCCATATTGGCTTGTCTTTCACACAGGGTTGTTTTGGATATTCGGTGGTCTTTTGTTCTTCCATATGAATTTAGCCAGGGGTCCCCACCCTCCCCCCAAAACAAAACCCCCATAGTGACCCCTGAGGACCAGATTCCCAACTGACCTTAAGAAAACTAAAGTCTCCTTAAGCTATTCACTTAAGCAAAATATATTAATGCAGGAGGCTCTTGACAATCAGCATGGGATATTCCAACAAGGAGAGTTGTTGGTCAGGAGGATCCAAGACCCCCAACAAAAGGCAAAGGCTCCTTGCCTCTAAAACTG
>VZQC01004878.1:1568096-1680494 GCA_009823505.1 Rhizomys pruinosus | reverse complement strand
CAGTTTTAGAGGCAAGGAGCCTTTCCTTTTTGGGGGTCTTGGATCTCCTGACCAACAATCTCCTTGGTGGAATATCCATTGCTGATTGTCAAGAGTCCTCCTGCAATTAATTATATTTTGCTTAAGTGAAATAGCTTAAGGAGACTTTAGTTTTCTTAAGGTCAGTTGGGAATCTGGTCCTCAGGGGTCACATGGGGTTTTGTTTTGGGGGGAGGGTGGGGACCCCTGGCTAAATTCATATGGAAGACAAAAGACCCCGAATATCCAAAACAACCCTGGTGAGTTGACAAACTAGCCAATAGGGGGGAATTTCTATACGCATTCACAACTAATACTTACAGGGCTTATTGTTTTTAGTCATATAAAAACAAAGCAGCCTGGTACTGGCACAAAACAGACCTGTCGACCAATGGAACAAAACCAAGATCCACACTTGAGCTGCATTAATTGTCAGCAACCTCATATTGACAAGGGGGCACAAAAACAAAAGACTCAATGGAGGAAAAAGACCGCATGCTTCCAAAAATGGTGTGTTGGATCACACTTGTAGAAAGAATAAAATTAAACACTACCTCTTACCCTACAAAAATCAACGTCCAAATGGAACAAGACCTCAAACTGAAACTCTGCAAAGTCTCTGAAGAGAAGTATAAGAAGAAAAAGTTGGAAGAACTTTTAACACCATATTGCATAGAAATAGGACATTTTCTAAATTAGTACAGCAGCTGCACAGGAAGGAACTAAGGGTGGCAACCTGAACAAGTGGGACGTTGTAAAACTAAAAGGTGCGGTACAGCAAAAGAAACAAGCCAATGGGAAATGAAGAGAAACCCACAGAGGGGAGGAAACCGGTCACGGATGTTACAGTCTGAAATAGAACAGTATTAACTCCAGAATAATTAAACTACTCAAAAAAAACAAATGAAAACGAAAACTAAACAATTGGACATGAACCTCACTCAAAGATGGAATAAAGGAGCTGAAACAGAGACTGTCACAAGAGGAGGAGAGGAAATAAGATGACGCAATAAAACATCCTTCAAAAGTGTTCAACACCATTGCTAAATTTAAGGAACTCAAATTAAAACCATTTTAAGATAGCATTTTTTTTTGTCTTTTTGAGACAGGGTCTCTCTGTAGCCCCAGCTGTCCTGGAACTCACTCTGTAGACCAGGCTGGTCTTGAACTCACAAAGATCCACCTGCCTCTGCCTCCCGAGTGCTAGGATTAAAGGCGCGTGCCACCATGTCCGGCTGTCTACAATTCTTACTGGCAAGTGCAGCTACCCTGTGGCTGTCACTGCTTTTGCCATCCTTCAAAGACATGAGACACAGCTTTTTAACCTTCCAATATGGACTGAAGACTCAGGTCTCTCCAAGAATCCTCCAAATCTTCAGTGCCAGATGGGGACTGCTGAGACATCCAGCTTGTGGACTGAGCAACTACTGGGGTTTCAGCCTCTTCAAAGATATAGTCTGCCATTGTTGGACTACCCAGGCTATATCACGGAGGCCAGTACAGGAAGATCAAGACATGACGCAGTGCTTACTGGACCTCATTTGATGACTACGGGAAGGGAAGGCCCCAGTGTGGAGCACAAGGGCAGAACTGATGGTTGTTTGTGCTTACCAAGGAGGAGACTTCAAACACTTCCTTAAGGAAAATATGATTATCTTTCAGCCTAATAAAGAAAAAAAAATGGGCTGGAGAGATGGCCTAAGAGCACTGACTGCTCTTGCAAAGGACCCGGGTTCGATCCCCAGCACCCACATGGCGGCTGAGAACCGTCTTTGACTCCAGTTCCAGGGGAATCTGACACCCTCTTCTGACCTCCGTGGCATTGCACGACATGGGTGCACAGACTTACATGCAGACAGTACATTCATACACATAATAAATAAATAAAATTTTAAAAAAAGAAAAAAAAAGAAAAAAGAAAAAAGAAGTCATAAACTGAGATGCTAAAACCTATGATGGCATGATCTGGATATATGTATATATGGTAAAAAAGTTATTTATTTTATTTTATGTGGATGAGTGTATTGCCTGCATATGTGTAAGTGTACCTGTGTAAGTGTACCTGTGTCATGCAGTGCCCATGGAGTCAGAAGAAGGCATCAGATTCCCCTGGAACTGGAGTTACAGAAAGTTGTTAGTCACCATGTGGGTGCTGGAAATCGAACCCAGGTCCTCTCCAAGAGCAGATGGTGCTCTTAACTGCTGAGCCATGTCTCCAGCCCCATATTACAACAATCTTAAAAAGATCCCCTACCTGGTTCTCAGCCTTCATCTTCACTCTGGCCTCATCCTCTCCTGCCAGTCTCTCACATGCTGCTGACTGAGTTAGGAAGCTATGTCATAGGTAAAGGGCATTCTCCTGCCTTATCTTTCCTGTGACCCTTAGCAAATATCTGGCAGCAAGAACTAGTTTGAATTGTACAGCCATATTTACCAATGCTCATAGGCCATAGAATACAGAGTTGTGTGAGCTTTAGCACTGTTGTAGATCTTAACTAAACTAACTCTGCAAAAGGATCTTATACTACAAATAGTATTTTCTGGAGATTGTGAGGTGGGGGGGCTGGTTGGGATTTTAGGATTTGGATTTCAGAAATGAGGAGGAAGAAAAGAAAAGGAGAAAATCCACTATTGAAGTTTGTCCTTCAGAACTGGGGCTGTCCTTTCCAGAGCAGAACACATAGCTCAGTGATAGAACACTTGCCTAACATGCCCAAGGCCCTGGGTTCAAACCCCACCCACATACAAGCATATTCTCAGCACTGCAAACTCTCTCCATGAGAGTGTTTCTATCTTGGTCTCTTCTGTCACCTACCACCGGCTTCTTCTGCTTACTGAATGTGCACACACCCTCTCAGGTTTATTTAAATGTGTTTGCAGTTTGCTTTATTCCCAGTCTATCTCACATTTTCTCTCAATGTCAGTTTCATCTTCTGGACTAACAACGTTTTCTTTTTGTTTTCTAATTATAAATATGGAACAAAATTTTTATTGAGTTGCTACAACTTTAGCTTATCCAGAAAAGAAATACATAACTCACTAAACCAGGGCTACAGAACCCAGAACCTAGTACTGTTTCCATGACCAGATGGAATTAAGCACACATTTAAAATTATCTACTGCCTATCAGAATGTGTCACTTGACATCATATAATGAACATCCAAGTTCTCTACAGAATCTCCATTCTTCATCATTATTTTCCATAGCTTTGTGGAATACATTTTTGAAAAACGACTGTGAATCCAAAGCCAAGAATTTGTAAATTTACTTTTTATTAAATAAATTATATGTTATTCATACATTATTACATTGTCGATATGTCTATAGTCTATGGGACTGAACTCAGCACATTGAACATACTAGGCAAATAGTCTATCCAAGGAGTTATATCCCTAGCCTTGCCCGCATTATTGATAAACAAACACACACACACATACACACACACACACACACACACACACGCACACACACACATACACATACAGATACGCTGATATACAACTGCCTAGATAGTGCTTGGGTAACATATATGTGTGTTCATGCCAAAACATATACTATATGAGGTTACTGTTGGACTTTAAAAACACTACTTTACTAGCTCTGTGTATTATCTGAAAATGAACCTTTATCATCTCCAAGGGTTATTTTGAAGGCTATATAACAAAATGTGATACAGCTATGTAATAAATTCTGTTACATATGAGTATTACCATGGCATTTTCTCATTAATACTACAAATAACAGTTATTTTAAGCATCATATGCCTACGTTTTTAATATCAGAGAAGGCAAGGTTGAAAAACTGACACCTACTTTCTGAGAAATGTGATCTTTTTGTACCACACCAGGGTTTTCATAAATTTTAAGCTACAACTCTTTAATTTGTTTTATGCTATTAACTCCCACAACATTCCTATACTATTATGAAATCCAAGCAGCCATACTATAAATTTTAAGACAGGAACTTTGAAACTCACAACTATCCAGTCACCACAGCATCAAGCATTTTAACAAAACAACCAGAACATGGAAGAAATAAAAGGGAATACAGATTCTTTTTTTAAAGAATGGATTTCTAGGAAAGCTATGTGAGAGGAAGACAGGTATAAAATCAGAGGGAAGCTTTGTGTCTTAAGCTTAGCAAATCTTCTCCTAAATGATAAATTTGAAAGTTTATATATTCAGGAAAGTCTTTAAGGTCATTTTCTTTCAAAATATTTGGAGCGATAACACCTTTCAGTCACACCTGGGCTAGAGGTTCAAGTTGAAGCAGCTTCTTTGGTGCCCATAAGTCCTAGAAGGCCTTTCAGTGGGCCTCTGTGGAGATGCAACTCCGGATAGGTCCAGCCATCACAACAAGGGCCACACTGATGTGGCTGATTTTCAATGGTGCGTGTGTGTGTGTGTGTGTGTGTGTGTGTGTGTGTGTGTGTGTCTTGTTTTAACCTGAAATATTTATAGCAACTGCTGAAAAAAATAAAATACAAAATATTTTATTCTACTTTTGAGAAGGAAGGCAGAAGAAAAAAAGCATGATACTATCAGTTGTTTTGTCTGATCTACAACTCTCAAGCAATTCTTGAACTGTCTGCAGAGTTTACCCAATCTTCTGAAACTTCTCAGTGGACAATTGCCACCTAATTGAAGGTCAGAACAATCTCACTGAAAAATTTCCATGTCCTCAAACATCCAAGACAGGTGTAATTAGAATTTCTGTATTCTCTGTATTCAAGTATGGATAACCTTTATTTTCACATTATTTGCTTGAGATTTATAAGCTCTCAAGAGTCTTAAGGTCTCCATGCCTGACTAACCAGCTGAGCATGATATGTCTCTGTGTGTGTGTGTGTGTGTGTGTGTGTGTGGTTGTGCATCTTTAAAAGAAGTCAACAACTTATAACCAAGGAGATTAAACAGCACGTTACTACACTTCTCAAATTCTCAAAGCATGTAAAGAATGTAAGAACATAATAAGTGGGAAGAAATCCCCAGTGTTTAAGATGGAACCTTTAATAAAATGTTCAACTATAAGACTAGTTAGTGATTTACAGTTTAAATATAATCCTTATTAAAATTCACTAGCCACAGGCCAAGTAATCCCTGCTAATAGGGTGTTTAATATAGGAAGATCACAAGGAAAAGGCCAGTTTGAGCACTTTCACAAGCCCCTATCTCAAAATTAAATAAGTAAACAAAAAATAAAAGCCTGAGACGCCCAATGGTCCAGTGCATTCCTAGCATGTGTGAGGTCCTAAGTTTAGTCTCCCAAATCAGGAAGAGAAAAAAAAAAAAACCTCCAATATCCAGTTTTGCAAACATGGCAAAGCCAATGTTAAAGTTCTCATAGAATGAAAGGGGGCTCTGAATAGGCAAAACAATATTGAAAGGGAAATTGAAGTCTGGAGACTTCTATTTTCAATGTCATAACTTATTATGAAACAACAGTCCGTAAGGCAATTAAATCAGCAGATAAAGGGAGACCCCTTTCTCAAAAAGACAAAAAAAAGATAGATTAATGTAAACTCACTAAGTATAGTGAGATGTGAATTACAATTATAATTTATATTATTATATATATATATACTATATTATATATATATATTTCCATGGAATTTTCACAAAAGGTACAGAAGTACAATAATAATGAGACAAAAGGTTCTTTTAAAAAACTTTGGGTGGGGAGGGGCTGGAGAGATGGCCCTAGCGGTTAGAGAGCGCCGGACCGCTTTTAACAAGAGGACCCGGGTTCGATCCCCAGCACCCACATGGCGGCCGAGAGCCGTCTGAAACTCCAATTCCAGGAGAACTCCAGTTCCAGGGGAATCCGAGACCCTCTTCTGACCTCCGCGGCATTGCACGACACGGGTGCACAAACCTGCATGCAGACAGTACATTGATACACATACAGAAATAAATAAAAAATTAAAAAAAAAAAACTGTGGGTGGGAAAAATGGATTTTCTGATGCAAAGAAAATGAAAGAACTCAAGTTAACATAAAAAATTTAACTCAAACTGTAGCGTTGATTTATATATTAACTAAAATAATGAAACTCTTTGAGAAAAAAAACAAGTAAATTTTCATGAGCTTGGATCTGGCAGCGAATAGTTAAATAAGGCATTAAATGCATAAGCATAAGCTCCAAGAGAAAGCTTGGTTACATTAGGCACATCCAAATGAACTTTTACCAAAGCAGACTAGCAATAAAGTATCCTATAAAATGGAAAAAAAGTATCCTACAGAATGGAATTTTTTTCCAAATAGAGTATCTGATAAGAGTTCAATATCCAGAATATATAAAAGACTCATACAACTCACCAAAAAAGACATGAAAAACAATTTTAAAATAATTATGTATTGAATAGATATTTCTCCAGAGAAGAAATACAAATTGCCAACAATCACACAGAAAGATGTTCAATGTCCTCAGACAACCAAGACAGGTATAATCAGACTTTCTCTACTTTCTATATTCAATATAGCTATTACCAACATTCCTATACCCGCCATTACTCATCATGAAGGAAATGAAACTCAAAGCTATAATGAGACACCAGCTCACACTTGCTCAGATGGCTATAATAATAAAAAAAGAAGCAAATATAATAAATGTTGTCAAGCCAGTGGAGGAATTGGAACCTTCATCCACTGCTTGGAGGAATGTAAAAAGTGATGCGGCTATTACGCAGAGCCATATAGTGAGTCTTCAACATGTTAGGCATAATTTCTACATGACCTAGTAATTCCTCTCCTGGGCACATATCAAAAAGAACTCTAACAGTAAATCAAAGAGAGCTGTGTAAATAAATATTAATTACAACACTATTGAAATAACAAAAAGGTGAGAACAATCTCAATCACTACCCATTACAAAAGAAATAGATAAATCATGTATAATATATTGGCAACAATGGAATATTGTTAAGCAGTATAGGGAGATAAAGATCTGCCATAAGCTATGGGACATACACACGTTGAAACATTAAACTAAGTGAAATCAACAAGACACAAAGATGCAAGTATTCATTGATGGGGAGGGAGTGTTGGAAGTGATGCTAGGTAGGCTGACCAGGCTCCAATGAATGAACACACAGAACGGGACAAATGGAGACAACAACTTTGACTCAATAAGCCTTGACATATATGACAGAATGCATGAAATCCTGTAGGTAGGCTATGGTGAGATGCAGGTAAAAGAAGGAGGATAAATATGATAAAAAAATATATTATATAAAATGCAAAAAAGTCAATAATATATATCGAAAAAATGCAAGTGTGACCCTAGTCATGTGAAATATTTAGATTAGGCAAAATAACAGACACTGGAAAGATATCGGTCTGAGCTAGGGCATTGGGGATAGTTGAGAATTCATTTCTTTTTTGTTTTTGAGTTTTGTTCTCATACTTTACTTTGGAAAACAAGCCATGTAGGGGAATCCTCCCATCAAGTTGTTTCTGCTTACATACTTATTTCTAGGACTAGTACATGTGGAATTAACTACAGGGGATGGAAACCTTAAAAAGATTCTAGAAGTTGAAACTCAAGCCATTCTAACAACTTTCTTTTAAACATGAAGATATAGCTCAGAACACTTTAGTGACAAATGACTTTGGTCTACTAACGAATCCAGCTTGACAGCTAAACACTTCAGAGCATGGTAGGTTACATTATGTCCTACAACATTCATTCTACTATGAACCACAGCGAAGCTAGAAAAGACATCACTAGCTTCACCTTACTGCCTGAGGTATCACAGCATCACTTGAAAGTAGAAGGAATCTTATCTTCCCCTTAAGTTATCACACCACACAGGTTTTTAGGAGTCAGAGAGCTTGTTTGGGGTGAGAAAGTTTCGGTAACAGTGATGATTGTAAAATATTGTGAATGCAATTAATTGTACCAAACTGTGCATATGAAATGGTTAAATATTGTGATACTTATAAATATTTTTAACCTCAACAAAAACATTTTGTTAAGAGAAAATGTGCATGCTACACTCAAATCAATGTAACCTCAAAACACAGGGCTGCACATAGCTCAGTTCCTTTTGAAGGAGTCTTCAAAAGTTATCTGTCTCTACATAACATAACCTTGATTTGTATGAAATGTCGAAAGTGTTGCTTTTCACCACTCACCTGGTATTTTTATATTATGTCAAAATTTCTCCCAGCACTGCTCTGCAATTTGAGTCCAGTTTGAGGTCATGTGACCTCCTGCTCCCTTACACTCCCCTGGTTGTATGCATGCTTCTTCCGTGTTTGCTAGTCCTCCCATTCACGTAGCAGAGTTAATTAATTGTTTAGCCACCTGTTCATTCTTTTTGACTTTTCTATTCCTGCCTAGTCTATATTCATAGCCTCCAAAAGAAGCAGAAAAGGCAAAATGTGTATTAAGTAAACGACTTTGTCATTGGCATCCTGTGTGATTAACTGGCAGCCATAATGTCTCTCCTGTGTTTCACATCAGGCCCTAAAGTCTCCATTAGGACAAGAAGTGCAGGTTGTAGGATAGTGCTTTCATTTGCTAACAACTTAAACACATAAATACTACTTGCAAGTGCAGAAATTCTGCTTTTAATTATTTCCTAAGGACAAAAGACTTAACAATCCTCTGTAAATATTGGCCAGCCTCTAAGCACAACATAGAAAACATAGCAAGATACTTAAATAACATTTTCATACTATGAAAGATATTTTATAATGCGCAAAATAGAAAATATCAGAAAGTATAACGTCAACAGTATGAAAATCTTGAGCCTTCACAAAGTATCATGATTAGGTAGATATATTTATAATTGGGACCATGAAAGGTTTTATCTCCTTAGAAAAATCATGTGTTTCTGGGTGTGGTGGTGTACACCTTTATCCCAGGACTAGAGAGGAAGAAGAGGGTGGATCTCTGTGAGATTGAGGCCAGCCTGGGATATATAGCAAGTTCTAGGCCAGCTAGGGCTACAAGAAAGAAAGAGAAAGAAAGAAAGAAAGAAAGAAAGAAAGAAAGAAAGAAAGAAAGAAAGAAAGAAAGAAAGAAAAGAAGAAAAAGAAGTGTCATGTACCTATTATAGAAAAAAAATTAGAAAATATAACAAAATCATTTCATCATCTTTGTACACAATAGTTGTTACATTTTTCAATGTATGGTTCTGGATTTTTTCAGCCTTTTAATAATTTTCATTGAGTTAGAAGATATAAACATCAATTATTTAAACTTGAAAAATAGAGCAAATTATTTTTCAGACATGCATCACTAGTATATATTATTCCTGAAATAGATACAGCCTCAGGGGCTGGAAAGATGGTGCCTTGGTTAACATTTGGTGTTCTTGCAAAGGACCAGGATTGGTTCCCAGCACCCACAACATGTGACTCAAGACCACCTCTAACTTTAATTCCAAGTGATCTGAATCCCTTTACAGCCTCCTTGGCCACTGTGTGCACATGGTGCACATACATGCATGTGGGCAGTCAGGCATATAAAACAAATCTTTTTCATTATTTTATTACTTTTATTTTATGTCTATGAGTGTATTGCCTATATGTATATCAGTGCACCTGTGTTCTGCAATGCCCAAAGAAGTCAGGAGAGGGTTCCTGATCCCCTGGGACTCAAGTTACAGATGGTTGTTAACCACCATGTGCATGCTAGGAACTGAACCCAAGTCCTCTGCAAGAGCAGCCAGTGCTCTTAATCACTGAGCCATTTCTCCAGCCCCAGTAAATCTTTCCAAAAGTCATTAGAGATATAGCTTCAATGAAAGATAAAATTATTTTAAAGAAATTCTACATAGCTCACAAATAAAACATGACTGTTTGACCATATCTTAAATGTTATGTTCAAGCACAACTTTAGACTGTGTATAGAATTGTAGGTACTGCACCTATTATAATTACACTAACCTACTTTTTGTTGCTTAGTTATCTTATCTAGATCTCAGATTAGAAAAGCTTTTTTTTTTTTTGGTCTTTTCGAGACAGGGTCTCCTTGTAGCCTCAGCTGTCCTGGAACTCGCTCTGTAGACCAGCCTGGCCTTGAACTCACAAAGATCCGCCTGTCTCTGCCTCCTGAGTGCTAGGATTAAAAGTGTGCGCCACCACACCTGGCTAGAAAAGCATTTTTTTATTCTTAGCCAAAACATTATTATATCTTTACACCTTTGGTAATTTTATAGATAACCTGATTTCTTATTTTAACATTTAATTTATGCTGGTGTGATTTAGTGGCATTAACCTGTTTCTCTGTGTAAGTTAATCATTTGCTTCACTTCTGTGAATTGCTGGTGTGTGTCCTAGCCAATTTTTTCTTGGTTTTCTCTTGGCCTTAATTTCCACTCTATGAAGTTATGAATATATTTTTCTTTCATAAAAAATATATAAACTAAACATGCCAGTTGCTTTTAATTTGTAGAGGTTTGTGTTAGAAAAATTTAATTAAATCTACCTTTTAAACAAGTTTCCTCTTCTAATTATTCTTAGAAATTTTCTGCTTTTATTTTAGCGTATATTTTATTGAGTTTTGTGCATTTCATATAATAAACCTTAATCAAGTTTAGACCCCTTTGCCACCATCCAAACCCCTCCCAGAATCCCCCCCCCGACTAGATTTCATGCATTCTATCATACATGTTAAGGTCTATCCACTCATGCATTTGTACCCAGATGTCCCTTGGTGTGCAAGTTCATCCACTGGAGTCTAGTCAGCCTATTTACAGTCACTCCCTTAAAGAAGATCTACTCTCCCTCACCCAGCACTAATCAGTTGCCAAGAATTCCTCAGCTAGAATTGGGGCCTGCTAAACTTTTCCCCAGTTCTGTGCTGGGTTTTTGTCTGATTTCATCAGCATGTGTCTTGTGCATGTTGTCACCATTGTTGCAAGTTTGTATGAGCAATTTCCCAGAGGCCTGAAAGTCTGTTTTCTTATGTTCATGCACCAACCCTAGCACTTCCCATCTTTCCACACCATCTTCCACAATGGCCCCTGAGCCATCATGGGTGGGTGAAGTTCAATGTAGGACTCCTATCCAGGGACAGACACTCGACAGTTTCTTATTCTCTACATCTTGGGCAGTTGTGGGACTTCTGTGTGCCCTGCACTCTGTTGTGTGAGGAATCTTCACTAGTGAGAGTCGAGGGATGTATTAGTGTTCTTTTTCCTCTTCCCTGTTCCACTGCTCCATGAGCCATAGATGTAGAGGTTCCCCTGTAGATGTGTCCTTAAGGCTGGGCATATCTCACACATATATTCTCTGAGTGTGACCAGCTTTGGAACTCTCTAATAATTAGTGTCCATGTGTTGCGAAAAGAAGTGTCTTTGATAAGTAATATATGGTATACTCATATGTAAATAAGGATCCATATTTAGCATACAGTAAGAAATTTCATTTGTCTAGGGGTATGAGAGAGAGAGGGTTTTCTCCAGAATCTATGACCCCTCCAGCCACATGTATTGGGCTCTGTTTTCAATGCCACTCAGGAGTTCCCACCCATTGAGAAGGGTTTAAGGCCAATTAGTTAGCTGTTGATTACTCTCTAGACAAGTGATACTACTGCACCAATAGAGATAGTTTAGTGTGCCAGTCATTGTGATAATTAGGCTTTAAGACTGGGTTTGAATCATTGATTCATATTCTCCTTTAGCAGTTTGCATAGCATCCTCTAGAACTATGAGAACTAGTCTTCAGCTTCCAGGTCAGTTCCAGCTCTGTCACCCAAGGTCTGTGTCTAATATATATTCATAAATCAATAAATGTAATACATCATATAAATTGACTTGAATACAAAAATCACATGGTCATTTCAGCAGATATAAAAAAAGCCTTTGACAAAATCCAACATGCATTCAGGTTAAAAGTCCTTAAAGGGGATTGTACTCAGGGAACACACCTCAACATAAGTAAAGCTTGTATACAACAAACCCACAGTCAACATCATTCTAAATGGAGAAAAACTGGAAGCATTCCAATTAAAATCAGGAACCAAACAAGGCTGTCCATTCTGACTGGGGGGGGAGGGGGAGCTTCATCTGAGATGGCAGCACAGAACACTGAGTCCTTCAGCCTAGCCCACTGAAACATTTGCAGATATTCTCAGAGTTGACTGGAGCAGAAGCTGGACAGACAAGACACTAAAACAGCTACTCAGATCTGAAGTCAACATAACATATCCACCAACCCTCTGGGGAATAGCTCTAGGAAAAGTCTACTACTATAAATGTCACATTATAAAACAGGTACGGGCAACTGACCTGTAAGATGCACAAATACCAGTGTAGGGGGACCAGGAGCATAAAAAATCAAGGCAGGACGATGCCTCCAATGTAAAAAAAAAACAAAAACAAAAAAACCCTCACATGCACAGACAACAAGGAAAAGGAAATCATCACACTCCCTGGCAAACAGTTCAGGACAAGCAGTCTGATGAAGTTGGCCAAACAATTCATGTTAGGAATAAGAAATTCAAAAAGAAAATAGCAATCACAGAAAAGAATAGATCAGAAATCTTAGAAGTCAATATGTTATATTAAAAGTACAGTTAAGAATGGAGAGTCAGCTCAGCAGTTAAGAGTACTGGCTGCTCTTGCAGAGGACCAATGCTGGTTCCCAGTACCCACACAGAAGCTAACATCTGTCTGTAACTCCAGTTCCCGAGGGTACAACACCCTCTTCTGTCTTCCACAAGCATTTCATGACACAGATATACTTACATACATGCTGGCAATACACTCGTACACATAAAATAAAAATAACATATAAAACATTTTTATAAAAAGAACATTTCATTCAACAGTTCTTCTCACAGTCTTGTGAAACATTCTGTAGAAAACACTATGTGATTAGGGCTGGAGAGATAGCCTAGCAGTTAAGAGCACCAACTGCTCTTGCAGAGGACCCGGGTTTGATTCCCAACACCCACATGGCGGCTAAGAACTGACTTTGACTCCAGTTCCAGGGGAATCTGATAACCTCTTCTGATCTCCGAGGCATTGCACGACATGGTGTACAAACCTACATGCAGACAGTACATTCATACACATACAAAAAATAAATAAAATTTTAAAAATTTATTAAAAAAAGAAAATACTATGTTATTCGACACAAATGATGCTTCAACTAACAGAAATATTCAAGTCATAGAATGTTTTTCTCTGGCTACAGTAAACCAAAACTAGAAGTTAACAACCAAAGGACCTTATGAACAGTAGAAATACATGTAAATTAAAAATAATTCTCCTGAACACCCAATAAGTCAATGAAATTAAAAGGGAAATTTAAAAATATCTTTTAAATGATGAAACAATGAAAAGAGAGCTAGAGAGATGGCTCAGTGGTTAAGAGCACTGGCTGCTCTTGCAGAGGACCAGGGTTTGATTCCCAGCACCCACATGGTGGCTAAGAACCATCCTTAACTCCAGTTCCAGGGGAATCCGACACCCTCTTCCCATCTCCGCAGCATTGCACAACACAGATGCACCTACCTAAATGAAGGCAGTACACTCATACACATAAGAAAGAAAAAAAAAAAAAGAGAGAGAGAGAGAAAGTGTCTACCAGAAACCAGGCAGTGCAGAAAAGCAGTACTGAGAAGGAACTTACTATATCAGAAAAGCAGAAAGACTTCAAATAGAGTAAGGAAGCAAGAAATGGAACTAGAAATGCAAGAACAAAGCAAACACACATTAAGCAAAAAGAAAGAAACAACAAACACAGAGAAGAAATAAACAGAAATAAAAAAGCAAGAAAAACAAATTAACCATAATCAACATCTCCAAACAAGTAAGCAAAGCAAAATGAGTTAAAACTACTATAAAGAAAATGTGGAAAATGAAAAATAAAATGAGAGAGGGAAAACAAGACATTACAATTGGTACTACAGAAATACAGAAGCTTATTGGGTACTACTAAGAACATCTAACAATTGGAAAATTCAAGTAATGGATAAAAATGGATACATTACTGGACACATGTAACTTACCAAAATTGAACCATATGAAGAGATAAATTAACAGCCCAATAAAATTTAATAAGTCTCAATCAGCAATAAAAAGTCTTTCACTGGGCATGGTGGTGCATGCCTTTAACCCCAGGATTTGAGAGGCAGAGGTGAGTTCAAGGTCAGCCCGGTCTACATAGGGAGCTCCAGGCCAGCCGAGACAGGAGACCCTGTCTCAAAAAGAAAAAAAAAAAGTCTTTCAATAAGAAAAGCTTTGGATTCCATGGCTTCACTTTCATTAACAATCCTAATGAACCTGATACCCTCTAGGAGTCTTGATCAAGTTCATTTTCTCCATCATTTGAAGAATCAAAAGGCAGGAAAACCTCAAACATCAGAAAGCAGCAGGTAATGAACTTTACTAGAAGAAATACAAGGAGAGAGAAAGAGAAAGAGAGAGAAAGAGAAAGAGAGAGAGAGAGAGAGAGAGAGAGAGAGAGAGAGAGAGGGAGAGAGACTCCCACAGAGATAAAAGCTTTCTGCAAATGGGTAAGGGATCTGGAAATTGAGAAAGCCAAAGCTCCCAGGAGGGCTTGGTCCTTTTAGATGTTTAGTTGGGTCCCCAACCCCTCCTTTCGGATTGGTCAACTTAAACAAAGAAGAGAAAGAGTGAATCACCTACAGCTCCAGGCTTGGATAGGTCCAAGACTGACTTTGGTTGGATTTAAACTTGTCTGGACTGGTCACTCAGAAGGGGACTTGCCAGGTCTTCGTCTCAGCCCAAGAAGCAGCAGAAAGTACACCCCCCTGATTACTCAGCAGTGGCCCTGTCTGCTTCTGAGGAGTTTAGTCCCTTACAAAACAAGGTTAACAATCCTCTAAGTTGTACAGAGTGTTGAAAGGAAAGGAAATCTTCCAGACTCATCCTCCAAGAACAAAACCACCTAATATTAAAAGCCAGCAAAGACAGTTTATTGAAAGGGAACCTCAGACCAATATCGCTAATGAGCTTAGAAACAAAATTAATTAACAAAAGCAAGTAAAAAAATAAGTCAACAGCACTTAAAAAAATTATTATCCACTCAAGACTACATGGAACTTACCCCAGAGATCCTACGTTAGTTTTGCATAACAAATCAATAAACATAATCTATCCAATGTAAAGAATTAAAAAGTATATGATCCTGGAATGGATACTGAAAAACAGTCAAAACAAAACCAGTCCGAAGAATAAAGAAGAAGGCTGGAGGCTTTCCAATCATTGACTTGAATGCAAAGTGAACATGACCCAAACAACATGTTATTTTCTTAAAATTGATAGACAAATTGAATAGAAAAGCCAGAAATGAATTCACCTATCTTCAACAAAGGTACAAAAACACATACACATGGGGGAGTATTTTTGATAATAAGACCAAGCAAACAAAATAATAAGACCATACAAACTGGATCTTTACATGTCGATGAAAGTGAAACTCTCAATTGCAGCATAGAGCTAAAAATTGATCAAGTTCCTAATGGCAGATCTCAGCATATCCCACATGTGCACATACAGCCTTAAATATATTATAGTACGTCATGTAAAATAAGCATATGGAATATTTTTTTAATTTTATTTATTTCTGTATGTGTATGAATGTACTGTCTGCATGCAAGTTTGTGCACCCGTGTCGTGCAATGCCGCGGAGGTCAGAAGAGGGTGTCGGATTCCCCTGGAACTGGAGTTCTCCTGGAATTGGAGTTTCAGACGGTTCTCAGCCGCCATGTGGGTGCTGGGGATCGAACCCGGGTCCTCTGTAAGAGCGGTTGGCGCTCTTAACCGCTAGGCCATCTCTCCAGCCCAGCATATGGAATATTTTTAAATTCCATTAATTAACTCTTGGGAGAAAGTGTACATACAAACTGAAATTACAAAATATCCAAAAAATAATAAGAACGATGTAAAGCAGAATTTGTGGGATATGTTTTAAGCAGTGCTCTGAGAAAAATCTATAAATGTGTTGCTATAAATGAAAAAATATAAACTAGCCAGGGGGCAGAAAGATGGCTCAGCAGGTAAAGGCTCTCCCAAAACGCTGGAAAACCTCAGTCTTATGTCACATAGTGGAAGGAGAGAACTGACCTGCACATGTAGACCATAGATTTCTCTCTCTCTCTCTCTCTCTCTCTCTCTCTCTCTCTCTCTCTCTCTCTCTTTTCACACATACACACAAACATACAAATAGATATAATAATTTTAAATGATTAATCAAATTCTTAGCTGCAAGTTAGGAAAAGTATGCAAAGTAAGCTAAACACACACACACACACACACACACACACAAGCACACACATCCCATATGGCAGTTTGAAAAAATTTAAAACTACATAAAGTAATCAAAACAGAATGAAATCATATAACACAAAATATATGAAATAATCATTGAAACAAGACAACACCAATGAAAAACATGGTTAATGTGCACATATTCCTGGCGATTGAGGTGAATTTCTTTTAGTAACTGATTGAAAAATAAAACCAACACTCAGTAGAGAGACATAGGTCTTGAAGCACTAAGAAACTAGACCTGATTGAAACTAAGAGAATGATACAGTCCACACATGAGTGATGTATGTTTTCAAGTGCAAACTAAAAACTAATATTGAACACATGCTGGGCTATAAAACAAGCCTCAAGAAAATCAAATTATTGGAATCATTCATAGTACATTCTCTGACAGTATTGTAATTAAACCAGAAATATATGCAGATGCAGATACATAGATATATACCTGGAAATTCCCACATGTTTGTATGATAATATATGTGTACTTAACCCATGGGTCAAAAAAGAAATCCTAAAGGAAATTAAAAACTATTCTGGACTGAATGAAAATGAAAATATAACAAATCACATTTTATAGCCTGAAGTTAGAGCTAAGCTTAGAAGGAAATTTAAGTTCTTAAATATAAATGTAAATGAAAAGTCACTAAATGTCCAAAGGGAAAAAGTAAAGAGCAAATTACAGGGAGGAGAGAGAGAGAGAGAGAGAGAGAGAGAGAGAGAGAGAGAGAGAGAGGAAAAACACACAAATCAAACTTGTTCACTAGCTGGGCATGGAAGTACATGCCTTTAGTGGCAGCAGCACTAGGAGGCAGAGGTAGGCAGATCTCTTGTGAGACAGAGGCCAGACTAATCTACATAGCAAGTTCTGGGCCAGATTAACTACAGTATAAAAAGAATCTGAGGGGAAAAGAGTCATGTCACTAGAGATCTAATAAGTCTCACAGATCTTTAAAGTCAAGACAGCATTCTGAAAAATGCTGTGCCAATATAACTAAAAATTTGAATTAAACAGAAAAAAATCTTTAGAAAACATAACTTTATACACACAGAGAAAACTCCAGATCCTTATGGGTTTGGTAAAGAATTCTTCCAAAACTAAGAAATAATTGTTACCTATTATTGTAAAAATTGCCTAAATTTTTTTTGTCTTTTTGAGACAGGGTCTCCCTTTAGTCCCGGCTGGCCTGGAGTTCACTATGTACACCAGGCTGGCCTTAAACTCACAGAGATCTACCTGCCTCTGCCTCCACAGTGTTGGGATTAAAGGCATGCACCACTGCGCCCAGTAATTTTTTAATTCTTAAAATCTACCCAATATTTTTACCTATTAAAAATAAGTTTTCTGAGAAAAACAAAAGAAGAAATAGCTCCTAACTTATTCTATTATTTCTTTTTTAATTTTTAATATATTCCATACATAATTTTTTAATCAGTCTTAATTGCCTTTATACTCACTTCTCCATTGGCACCCTCCCACAGCCCCACACCTGGAGTTCATACATTCTGTCATTTGTGTTAGGGTCTATTGTGCCAAATACCTCTCCCCTGCCATTCCTCAGTGCCAGTTCATCCTCTGAGCTCTAATCAGCCTATCCAGAGTCGCTCTCTTATAGAAGGCCAGTTCTTCCTCACCTGACAATAATTAGCTGCCACTATTTCTTCAGCTAAGATTGGGTTCTGCTACGCATTTCTGCAGTTTCATTCTGGGTTTTTGTCTTGTGGGGCTTGCATGGGTCCTGTGCATGCTGACACCAATGCTGTAGGTTGATATGAACAGGGTCCCAGGAGCTTATAGGATTCTATTTCCATATGGTCTTGTATCATCACCCTGGTTCTTAAAATCTTTCCATCCCCTCTTCCAAAATGCTTCCTGAGTCCTGAGTGAGTGAAGCTGAATATAGGAGACCTGTCCATGGACCAACACTCTGTAGACTCCTAATCTCCACACTTTGTCCATTTGATGCCATTTTGAGTTCCTGGCCCCCTTTTGCATAAGGGAGCTTTCTTAATGAGAGTTAAGAGGTTTAGTAATGTGCTCTTGGCCCCTTGTTCTATGTTGCATGAGCTTTAAGTGTTAAGGTTGCAATGTAGATGTGTTGCTTAGGCATGAGCAATTCACAGATCATGTTTATGTGTGTCCAGTTGTGGGACTTTGTACTATTCTTCATCTGATGCAAAAACAGCTTCTATATTCAGTGATGTCTGGGATATTTGTCTGTAAATATAAATGTACCTACTTTACTGTTAGTAAGATGTTACCTTAGCCTAGGGATGTGTCAACCTTGGGAATTTCTCTAAAATCTATGATCCCTCCAGTTATGTGCATCTGGCTATTTTTGTAATACCACACCAAACCTACACAAGAATCTTACTTGACAGGAAGTTTATAATTACAAAATAAGAAAATGCTCACTGTGAAGATAGGCATAAAATTTCCACCCTGATCTATGTGAAATTCAAAAAATGTATACAAAGAATGTGTTCTTTGAAAATACTTCGTGTTTTCTATGTCTGCTAAGATTAATTCAACACATGAATCTCTATCAGTATCATTTATCGCACTCTAAAAATAAAGGAAAACATTATTTTCTTAGATGGGGAATAGTCATTTGAGAAAATATAAAAACATGAAAAACCTGTTAAATTTTGGAAAAGCTGAAATCATAGGTAGTTTTCAGAACCAGGTCATGTGTATATCCCAAAAGAGCAAAAGAGCAGACAAAAAACTATCTAGAGAGATCAAATATGAAAAGCACTTAAGACAAGGATGCCCACCATTTGTGTTTATCCCTGTAATAGAAATCTTTGTTAAGCCAAAAAAGGGAAGAAAAATCAAATAAAGATCAGAAGGGAAAACATCTGTCATTATATGGAAACAGTACTCCTATCTATGTGAAAGCCACAAAGAACATATTAGAACATTATGAGAATTAATAAAGTAAGTTAGCATATTCTCTAAAAGATCAGCATGCAAGTATTGACCTTAGTTCTATATTCCAGTTAAAAAATTTTTATTGAAGTCTTGTGCATTTCATACAACATTTCTCAGTCAAATTTAGATTCACTCCCCTTTACATGTCCCCCACCCCAGGAAACCAACCAGCAAAGCAAAGAGCTGCAAGAAAAGAAAGACAAGCTCCAAAGGGAAGTGGAAACACTAAAGGATTCACAGGATGAAATGAAAAAGGAAATCGAGCACTCATCCAATCAACAGGAAAGGATAGGAGAAAGCCTCAGTAACAGATTGGATGAAGCAGAAAATAGAATATCAACACTGGAGGATAAAAGGGAAGAACTAGAATGCTCATGCGAAGAATATGAAAAATTAAAAAAAAATACAAGAGTGGAACAATCAGGAAATGTGGGACACTATGAAAAAACCAAACTTCCACATCATAGGAATAGAGGAAGGAGAAGAATCCAAAAACAACCACATTGATCAGATCTTCAAGAATAATAGAAGAAAATTTCCACAAACTGAAAAATGGCAAACCCATACAAATACAAGAAGCACATAGAACACGAAATAGACAAGATCAGAAAAGAAACTCCCCATGTCATATCATAGTTAAAATGCTAGGCAACCAAAACAAAGACAAAATACTGAAGGCCACAAGAGAAAAACAACAAGTTGCATATAAGGGGAAACCCATCAGAATTTCAGCTTACTTTTCAGTGCAAACTATGAAAGCCAGAAGAATGTGGACCAAAGTATTCCCAGTACTAAACAACTATAGATGCCAACCCAGATTATTATACCCAGCAAAATGTCAATTATAGTTGAAGGAGAAAGAAAAATCTTTCATGACATAAACAAGATGAAAGAAAACCAACCATTCAGAAAATGTTCAAAGCAATTCAAAGGATGCAGAAAAGAAGCAACTATCCCCAAGCAGCTAGAGAGAGAAATTAATAAAAGTATAACTGTGTAAGCCAGGTGTGGTGGCACACGCCTTTAATCCTAGCACTCAGGAGGCAGAGGCAGGTGGATCTTTGTGAGTTCAAGGCCAGCCTGGACTATAGAGCGAGTTCCAGGACAGCTGGGGCTACAGGGAGACCCTATCTCTAAAAGACCAAAAAAAAAAAAAAGTATAACTGTGTAAATACAAACCTAGATCAAGAACGCAAACAGAAAATAAGGTGAAAGGAAGCAACACACATCTCTTAATAATAACCTTAAATAATAAAAGTGTAAACTTCCCAATCAAAAGACATAGACTGGGAGAATGGATTAGGAAACAGAATCCATCTATATGCTGACTACAAGAAACCCATCTCACCCTCAAGAACAGGCACCAACTTAAAGTGAAAGGATGGAAAAAAATATTCCAAGCAAATGGTACCAAAAAGCAAGCAAAAGTTGCTATTCTAATATCACACAAAATAGACCTCAAAGTAAAACTAATCAGAAGAGAGACAAAGAGGACCATTCCATCCTTATCAAAGAAACAATTAACCATGAAGATTTCACAATCACAAATATATATGCACCAAACTCCAGTGCACTGAATTTTATAAACACAATTCTACAGGACCTCAAGGCACAAATTAATTCCAGCACACTAATAGTGGGGGACTTCAATACCCCACTGAGCCCTTTGGATAGGTCAACTGGACAAAGAATAAACAGAGAAACAGCTGAACTCAAAAATGCAATACACCAAATGGACCTCACAGATATTTAGCAAATATTCCACTCAAACACCAGAGAATACACTTTCTACTCAGCACCCCACAGAACATTCTCCAAAATTGATCACATACTGGAACACAGAAAAATAAACCTCAACAAATACAAAAGGATTGAAATAACTACATGCATTTTACCAGACCACAATGCAATAAAGCTCAATATTAACACCAGAATAAGCCTTACTATCTAAAAAAAGAGTTTTTTAAAAATATCATTTATAACATCAAAAACAACCAAAAATAGACAAACTTTTAAAAGTCATGTTAAAAATCTCTGTGTAGATATCAATAAAGCTCTATGGGTTAAAGGATATCTAAATTAATATCAAAACCTACCCTATTCCTGGATTGAAAATATGCAATGCTATAAATATGTCAATCCTCCCCAGATTCATCTATAAGGTCAATATAACCCAAACTGAAATACTAAGCTGACTTTCATGGCTATGACTATGTAAATATGTTAACAGAAAAATTAGCAAGGTGATCTTTAAATATTTATTAAAACACAACACTAATTTTTTTCAAGATTACTAGCTACAATAATTTTGAAAAAATAAGTTGCAGGACTTTAAGCTCCTATGCATCAAGACAGGAGAAATCTAGAAGGAATAAGTTTTATAAGATGGACATAATTTGGACTAGTGACTTTTAATTAACCTTGGCAAACTCACTGAACCATATGATCGATCATGTAACCTGGGCACCTAATCTTGTTTCCTGGGAACCTCTATTTGCTACTCCACCTAAATAAAGGTGATTAATGAATGCGGATAAGCTTCAGAATTCACATATCAAAGCACTAAAAGAGCGTGCCCATCATCATTGAAAATATGAAGATTACGAAAGGCAGCTTGACATTGTGCAGATGAGCTGTCTCAGAAGTAGGGGAGAAAAGGCAAGATTGTCTAAGGAATGGGACCCAAAAATGTCCTTCCCCAACTGAATCTGGAGAAGCCATGTTGAGTAAAATCATGGGTGAACCTGACTTGATAGCATACTTCCAGCAGCACAATTCCAAGAGACAGTTGGCTGAAAAATCGTCCTCTAAGTTCATGCCTATTCTTAAAATCTAAGATTAAGAGTCTAGCTGTTTTATTCAGGTAATTGTAATGTTAGCATAGTAATGCTGCAATATACCATGAATATGAGCCTGGAATTGCTGCAAAGATAGGCCAGTAGAATATGCCAATCACTGCTGAGCAATGAGAAAGAATCTTTTCAGTGAACAGTGCTTACTGAATTGGACAGTTGTGTTCAATTCTTTTCCTTTATTTCACACTATACACTGTGTCTATCAAGACTGTGAATGGAATACAACTGACTGTAAATAACTTCATGACTTGGGAGACTTCACCAGTAAGGAAGTAAAGATGGTTGAGAAACATCTTAAAAAGTGTTCAACATCATTAATAATTAAGGAAATACAAATTAAAACCACACTAAGGTATCATCTCACTCCAATAAGACTAGCCAAGATCAAGAAAACAAAAGACACCAAATGCTGGAGAAGTTGTGGGGAAAGGGGAACACTCATCCACTGCTGGTGGGAATGTAAACTGGTACAACCACTGTAGAAAGCAGTGTGGAGAACCCTTAAAAATCTCAAAATGAGGGGCTGGAGAGATGGCCTAGCGGTTAAGAGCGCCGACCGCTCTTACAGAGGACCCGGGTTCGATCCCCAGCACCCACATGGCGGCTGAGAACCGTCTGAAGCTCCAATTCCAGGAGAACTCCAGTTCCAGGGGAATCTGAGACCCTCTTCTGAACTCCGCGGCATTGCACGACACGGGTGCACAGACTTGCATGCAGACAGTACATTCATACACATACAAAAATAAATAAAATTAATAAAAAAAAAAAATCTCAAAATGAGCCTACCACCTGAGCCAGCCATACCACTCCTGGGTATATACCCACAAGACGCATCCTAGCGCAAAGATACATGCACAGCTATGTTTATTTCAGCTCTCTTCACAATAGCAAAGAGCAGGAACCAACCCAAATGCCCCTCAACTGATGACTGGATAACAAAAATGTGGTACATCTACACAATGGAGTTCTATGCAGCGGTAAAGAAAGATGACATCATGAGCTTTGCTGGTAAATGGATGGAACTCGAAGCCATTATGCTCAGTGAAGTAACACAGACCCAGAAAAAAAGAGGAATCAGAGATTTCTTAATCAGAATAAAATTTAAGAACTAAGTAAAGATTGAAATCTTGAACTTTGCTAAAACTCAGTACTTCTATTTTCCAAAAAGTCAGCATTAATGAATGAAAAGACACAAATTGAAAGAAAAATTTTGAAATGTGTATCTAATAAAGGACATGTGTCTAAGTTATATTTTTAATTCCTATGATTTACATGGAATAAATAATCAGCTCAGTTAAATAGTGGACATTTTTGAATAGATACTTCACAAGTGAAGAGAATCAAGAAGCAGGCATATGAAAAAGTCTTCACCCTTGTTATCAATGAAATACAAACTAAAGCCACTGTGTGATATATATTATCTGTATGTAAATAAATGTATATACTAGTGAAAAGATATGTACAAATAGAAAGGATCTAACAGATCAAATGGTAGGTATAGTATCCTTCTAGGGGATACTGATGCTTCACATAGAAGGGCATTCTAATAACTCTAGTTCTGACTGATGTTAAGTAATCTCATTACTTAGTAATGTTAAGTAATAATGTTAAGTAATCTCATTACTCTTTGTGGGGGGAAGGGTTAGATATTTATTTCTTTTTAGTTCATGTATATAAGCCTGAATGTGTGTTAGCTGCACCATGAGCATTCAATGTCCATGGAGGACAGAGGAGGCTATCAGATCCCCTGGAAGTGGAGGTATTGATAGTTTTTTTTTTGCCACCATCTGGGTGCTGGGAACCCAGATCTTCTGCAAGAGCAACAGTGCTCTAACCACTGAACCATCCTCCAGCCCCCTCATTACTGCTTTTCATGATCTTTTTATAGCTAAAAAATGCAGTCCCAACAACCATCCCATACTGGAAAGTGGATGAAATGTGTTGTTATCCCTGAGTAAAACCTACAGAGGGTGTTTAACATTATAAATTCTGTGGTATCAGCTTGGTTGGAGAGGAATCTGGACTGTGAGGCTTCTGTGTGTCCTTGGCTACTCTGCAAGGCAGGCAGGTACCAGTCTGTCTCCAGAACAAGTCCAAGTTTGTCCCGAAGGCAGAGCCACCTGCCAGGCCTGACAACTTTGAACAGAACATATATCTCCATCATGTCTGTAGAAGGTCCTATGTAATAAAGAACAGAGCTGCTCCTTAAGGTATAATCAAAACATTCACCATTTGAGAGACCCTCTATAAAAAAAATCATCAATTTTAGAGGAATTTTTGCATAATGTTCTCTTTGAATTTATGTAGCACACATATGAGTACCAAGTATATCCTGGAAATTCTTATTTGGGTTCCTTAAACTGTATTAAAGTTATCATTTAATATTGTGAATTATACACTGGAAGTTCACATAGTCTCCTCATTAGTTGCATTTTTCTATACAAAAATATTTGCATATTATGTTCAATATGGATGTGAGCTTTATTTGTAGAAAATATCTTTCTCAGTGATTCATGAAAAGGTTTTTTAAGCCGTGTTGAGTTTCTGTTACACCTCGGTTCACTACCAGCCCACTATTGATGTCATGATCACTGCACTTCTCAGTTTCCTTTTTTCATAATCATGGAGACTAGCAAAACATAGTTTTTCAACACTTGAGAAACAAGCCACATAGAGGGAGCATTGATTTTTATTAGTTTTTGCAACATGAGTATTGCATATTTGGACTTCCAAGATTCTAGGCTCTACATTAAGAAATTAAAAGCTACTTTAATAAAAATATTCATGACAATCCTGTGTTGACTATATGGTGAGTGATTTTAGAGTAAAGGATCAAGAAATAGAATGTTGTCGATAGCCAGAATATTGGCTAATCCTCTAAAAATTATTAAAGTCTTTTCAACGTAAAAATATTCTAAGTTAATAACTCTGTGACTCATGGAAGTATTGTTTCCTAGGAACTCACCTACTTTTCATCCACTGTGATTATTTTCTGTATCCTTCAAGAAAACAACAGGCCACTCCTCCTGCGTAAGAGAAAGAGTGTCTCCCTTGGATCCCAGTGCATTCATTTCTGAAGGAGATAAGAGTCTGCGAGTTGTTCCAAATAAAGCTCACCCTCAAGGTTATGTGCTATTTGTAACTCACCTTGTCCTGCCTGAAATCTCCTAAAGAGAAACAGATATTGAAGCATTTTTACATGAAACTGTATTTAATACCTCTAATAGCCATTTAAGTGCTTGCTTAAGAAGGTCGGAGAGACCTTGAGCGTTTGCACTAAGTAAGATAACAAAAGACCTATGAGAAGGTTAGTGAAAAATCGAATGAAATAGAGAAATCTTAGCGTCTGATGGGCAGAGGTTCCAGCTCAGTGTTCTGTGTGAATTAATTCTTTTATCAGGAATGGTTTTACGAGCCTTTTTTTTTTTTTTTTTTTTTTTCTGTGCATAGCAATTCCAGACATGCGGCTAGCCCAGGATGAAAGGCATTAGGGCTCAGCCAACTCCGAGACATTTATTTATTGAAAACTTTATCTCTGTATTAAATTCTCACTGAAGAGGCTTTCATTAGGCCCACAAGACCGGTATAAACAGGGAGCCGTGCTGCTCTTTGGAAAATGGATCCGGATCTGACCTTCAGTCTGTTTTTGTTCCCATTGCTCGTACAGCAAGGCTTCCAGCGGGCACCAGGAGGGAAGCGCGTATTCAAACTGGATTCTTTTTTTATTTCCTGCATTTGAGAAGGCCAGAATTTATATCACTCGGGTCTCCTTAAATTAGTCCAAGAGGATTTCATTTTACAGGCCTGCTTGACTGAGATCCTTTTGGCACGATGGGTTCAGCTTTGTATACAACTGAGATTCATATTTTATGTGTGTATAAAAACCCCAGCCATGAATCTAGCAGCTCAAAGCTTCACCTTCATTCTTCACAGCTCAGTTCAGAGCCGGGCACATTTCCGTAGGCTGAGTCTCGGGATAGCTCCTGGCGGAGCTGAAAGGACAAAAGCTAAAAATAGATGAAGGAACTCGGGAGCATAAAGAAAAATGGGACTTTCTCCGTTGTTCATGCTACACTTTCCAAATTAATACGGTACACACATAATACCTCCCATTCACACGTTTAAATTGAAATAGCACTTTGGGCCAGACATTGCTCTCTGCTTTTTACACAAATGAGGCCTTAGCAATTGTCAGAGCCTCCTGACATAATGTCCTTCTCCAGGACCTATCTGGCTACCCTGACAGCTTCTACCTCCTGTGCTACTTCTTTTCTTCAGATAACATCCTGCCCCTAGTTCCATCACCCTTTGTGATCTTACTGCCACCCCTTCCCCAAGTCCCTTGCTCTACAAGCATGAACAGTTTCTAACAACAGAGCTGGAAAAGCAAGGTACAAAATGGAGCCAGGAACTTTCACCTCCTGCCAATTGTGTATGACGATTCCATAGGAGATTTTCAGAAATCTCTATCTATCCACAATGGTTATTCTTAGAATGCAGTATTCCAAACTCCTTGAACAGCACTCTAAAGATGCATGAATATTGCACATCACAGAACACAAAGCTATGTTCAGAGGAGTGAATAGATTCCTGAGAGTTCATTTAAATGTTTACTATCATTTCTCTGCATTTGCTTATTTGAACGAAAGTTGACTGCCTTCCTTGGCACTATTAATTCCTAATGAACTGTAAAGCCCATGGGTCTATAAAGTTGTTAATATTTAACAAAATGAAAGTTGTGGCTTGAGTATTACCTCATTCCTAAAATAATAGAAATCATGCCTTAGGACTGTGAGTCACGGACTTCCTAATGACTCACTTCTTTATTACAGAACATTGCTTACTATTCAAGTTCCAGCAAATGTAAATCATGATAGATTGGACCTGTATACTGTAATAATAATTATGAAACCAGTTGGATAGCCAGCACCTATCTAATGCCAGGAAAGCCTCTAAATAAAACAAAAACAAAACATCCTCTTATTCTTCAAAGAACTCTTCATCTAGATGGATAAATACATGCATATGAATAGTAAAATATCAACCATCATAATGTTACCAGCAGACCAAATAATTGATTGGCAAATGTTTTGAGATTTTAGAAAAAGATGTATGGGGTTAAAGAAAACTACAGCATAATGATGTTTATCTGGATAATAAAATGGTAGCTACTATAATAAAGAACTTGATAGGATATTTTGCTTGTTTGCAGTACAGATGAATGGAGATAGAAAACATACTTGGAGACCCAGACTACTCATGTGATCAGCTATCACATAAGGTCTCAAGGTCTTCTGGGAGATGAGCACCTGACTAAAGAAAGAGGGAAGGATGATGCCCAAGATGGCACTGGAGACGTTTAGAAGTGCGCATCACTTCTGTTTTCATGGAAACAACTAGAAATCAACTTAACTGCAAGGGAAACTTTCAACGGGAGTCTAGGCATGTCCCCCAAGAAAAAGTGAATCCTCTTGGTGAGCAATCACCTGAGCCTTCTCATAACTCCAAGTAGCAGTTTTGAAAAATGTAATTCAATTTTGAGAGAAAGCACATGATCTGAAGAAGCAGATCAAGATACTTGAGAGGAAATTTCACATGAGTGACTTTGGTAACCAAATGATGATTCAGAATGTAGATGTCATCTCATAAGAACCAATGACTAGCAGATAAAGAAAAAATTGGTCTACACAGCATGACTACAAATAATGAGCAGCACCCTTGAACAGAAGATGTAAAAAAAAAATCAGTAAAGTTGGGGTGTCACAGTACAGTGTCCCTGCCCAAGTCTGCTTACCGCTGGTGTGATCAAGCATACTACTCTGTTTGCTCCTCCCTATCCTCTCAGCATCGATTTGTCAAGCAATAAGATAAAAGGTCAGAATGTGTTAATGAGCTCTAATTGAAGTAAAGAAGGCAGGGAAGGGTTGCTAACTTCCAACCAGGGAAGCAGCAGCTTCAACAGGAGCAGAATTTGTGTTAGTACAGAACTTACTTAGTAGGCAAACCTAGAAACTACTGACCCAGTAAAGAATGTGTAGACACATTTTCCCAGACCCAACTGGATTAGCCAATACAGTCTTAGAACCTCAAGAAACATACTGTGAATCTTAAAAGCACACTGTAAGGAAAGAGGAACAGCAAGACCTCCAAGTGGATGGAAAACATTGCACAGGTAACTCATCTTCCAAACACAGAAGCAGGTCCCATGAGCTAAGCAAAAGCTCTCATACTCATGGCTCTAAGACTTGGAGAGGCAAATTCTCAGGTAGATGGAACACTACTGGTGGGCAGGGTGGGGGGGTGGATCAAGAACTGGCAATGTCATCAGAAAAAGGTTAAAGGCAAGGCTGCATGAGATAATTAAAAGTTAGGTGGCAGACTGCAACCCAGCTCCAAGAGTTCCTTGCTTGGCCCCACTCTCAGGAGGTAAGGCTTAATGAAACAATAACATGGAAAGTGTTCAGCACAGTACTTTCTACAAGGTTAATGCTCAATAATTGTCAGTTAATGGTAACAACTGTCAACACAGTGGAGGTAGTAGTGATGGTACAGAGGAGTGGTAACAATATGATAGTGCTTATATTCATTCATACTCTGTAAGAATTATCAAGGGGAAAAAGCACCCGCATTGATTGAACATTTGGATAAAATCATACCCTTATTTTCAAGTGATTAGCTGGAACTTTTGAACTAAATTAATAAAAAAAATTTACACATACACACATTTTGAGTTCTCAGAAGACTTCTGTGATGGTTAATCTTGGGTGTCAACTTGACTGGACTAAGGCACAAAAGAGAAAAAGAATGTTTGGATTGGACTCTCTCAACCCAGATGGCCCACCCCAAATGTGGGCATTACCTTCTGCCAGCAGGCAGTATTAAAGGCCATGGCAGAGAGAGCTGGTCCCTTTTTTCCTGCAGCTTGCCTCTCTCATCTGGTGAGTTTGTCTTGCTGCTGTGATTAACCCTTTGGATCGCAGCATGTACTGAGACCAACAGATCTCCTGGAATCCATCGGGACTTCAGCACCAGATTGGGATTACTGAGACATCCAGCCTTGCAGATTGAGCAGTTACCTGGATTCTCAGCCTCTCCAGTGCAGCATGTCTACTGTTGGACTCCTTGAACTCTGTCACGTGAGCAAATCAATAAATTGTATATAGCTATATATTCATCCTGTTGCTTCTGTTTCTTTAGAGAACCCTGACTAATACAGATTTTGGTACCAGAAGTGGTTCTAGAGAAACAGAATTGAAAGGATGAATTTCTTTAGTGGGCTTGGTAGTTTCTGGAGCCAGCTCTCCAACCCAATGAAGCCTAGAGTTACTGAAGGCTCTCCTGGTGGCATGAAGAGGAATGATAATCCTTGGTGCAGACTATTTGATGTAATTATGAAGATAGATCCATTTGACTCACCTAACTCACCTCTTGTGAGAAGCAAGGAATTTAGCGACTCTATATATAAAACGTTCGAGAAATTGCAGAAAAATCAGGAAAATAATGATGTTGCCTTGTTGCTCCTAGCATGTCTGGATAAACTGTTAGACGAAAATATGGAGCTCGGTGATAAAAATGACCAGCTCCGGATTCGAAACAACAGTTTAAAGGTTTCCAAGTGTGCTCTGGAAGAGAATCTTCTCTCCAGCAGCCAAAGAGCTAAAGCAGCAGAAAATCAAGCTGGAGCCCTTATTATACGGTTGGCTGATTTACAACGCAAATTTAATTCCCAGCCACGAAAAGTGTCAGCAGTTAAAGTGAGAGCACTGGTGGGGAAAGGGTGGAACCCTGAAACTTGGGATGGAGATGTGTGGGAGAACTATGATGATGAGGATTTTGAACCCTCGGATTCTGAGGGATTTTCTTTATCTGAGGAATTAACCTCCCCACCCTCAGCAGAGAATCCACACCCTGCAGATCCCTCCTCCCCACCCTTGCCTGAGGAAATTAATCCCCCCCTCCCAGTGGGAGCTGATGTCCCTCAGGGCCCAACAATTGTTGCCTCTAGACCTATAACCAGATTGAAGTCTAAGCAAGCCCCTCAAGGTGAGATAGAAAGTGTGGTCCACGAGGAGGTGCGATATACTACTAAAGAAATTAATGAGTTTGCTGATTCATTCCGGCAGAAGCCTAAGGAATATGTGTGGGAATGGATTTTAAGGGTGTGGGATAATGGTGGAAGGAATATAAAATTGGATCATACTGAGTTTATCGATATGAGCCCACTGAGTAGAGATTCTAGGTTTAACATGGAAGCTCGAGCAGTTAAAAAAGGTGTTAAAAGTTTATTTGAATGGTTGGCTGATGTATTTATTAAAACATGGCCTACTAACAGCGAGTTAGAGATGCCTGATATTCCTTGGCTTAGTATTGATGAAGGGATTGTGAGGGTCAGGCAGATGGGCATGCTCGAGTGGATTCGAAGTGTAAAACCACATTCTCCACAATATGAGGACCCAGAGGACATGCCACTCACTGAATTTATAAGATGGAAAGTACTGAGAGAGACACCAGAACATTTGAAGAGCTTTGTTTTTGCTCTATTTCTTATGCCAGATCTTACAGTTAGAGAAGTTGTGGCTCGTTTGCATAAATTAAATGTACACGTAGTAGGTCTAACAGGACCTCAGGGTAGGCGTCAGGTGGCAGCACTGAATCGCAGAAGGCCAGATGAGCGTAGTTACAGTAATTATCATAATGGGTGGCAAAGGCAAAACAATACCTATAATGGCATGACCCGAAATGATCTTTGGAACTGGCTAATTAATCATGGTGTTCCCAGGAACCAAATACATAAGAAGCCTACTAAGTTTTTATTTGATCTGTATAAGCAGAAAAGCTCTAGAACGAATGACAGGAAGTCAACATTTGATTTTAGGAGTAGCGAATCCCGCCCAGTTGACCGGTTTCCAGACTTGAGACAGTTCACAGACCCAGAACCCCTTGAATGAAGGGGTGGCCGGGTTCCAGTGAGGAAGGACCTTGTCACAATACCAAAGAGTTATGCTGTTTGCCTTCCTCCTGTCCTTCCCCAGAGGGACCTGAGGCCTTTTACTAGGGTAACTGTACACTGGGGAAAAGGAAATAATCAGACTTTTCGAGGCCTATTGGATACTGGTTCTGAGTTGACACTGATCCCAGGAGACCCTAAAAAGCATTGTGGCCCTCCGGTTAAAGTAGGGGCCTATGGAGGTCAGGTGATAAATGGAGTTTTGGCTGAAGTCCGACTCACGGTGGGCCCAGTGGGTCCCAGAACGCATCCCGTAGTTATTTCCCCAGTCCCAGAATGTATAATTGGGATAGATATAATTAGAAATTGGCAGAATCCCCACATTGGTTCCCTGATCTGTGGAGTGAGGGCTATTATGGTTGGAAAGGCCAAATGGAAACCATTGGTGTTGCCTCTACCAGGGAAAATAGTGAACCAAAAACAGTATCGTATCCCTGGAGGGATTGCGGAGATTAATGCCACTATCAAGGATTTGAAAGATGCAGGGGTGGTGATTCCTACCACATCTCCATTTAACTCTCCAATTTGGCCTGTGCAAAAGACAGATGGATCATGGAGAATGACAGTTGACTATCGAAAACTCAACCAAGTAGTGACACCAATTGCAGCCGCTGTACCAGATGTGGTGTCCTTACTCGAGCAGATTAATATGTCTCCTGGTACCTGGTATGCAGCTATTGATCTGGCCAATGCTTTTTTCTCAATACCGGTTCATAAGGACCACCAGAAGCAATTTGCTTTCAGCTGGCAAGGCCAACAGTATACCTTTACTGTCTTACCTCAGGGGTATGTTAACTCTCCAGCGTTGTGCCATAACTTAGTTAGAAGGGATCTTGATCGCCTGACTCTTCCACAAAATATCACACTGGTCCACTATATTGATGATGTTATGTTGATTGGACCCAGTGAACAGGAGGTAGCAGCTAGCCTAGACTTGTTGGTAAAGCATATGCGCATGAGAGGATGGGAAATAAATCCAACTAAAATTCAAGGGCCATCTACCTCGGTGAAGTTTCTAGGAGTTCAGTGGTGTGGAGCATGCAGAGACATTCCTTCTAAGGTAAAGAATAAGTTGTTGCACCTGGCCCCTCCCTCCACCAAGAAAGAAGCACAACGTCTGGTGGGTCTTTTTGGATTCTGGAGGCAGCACATTCCTCATCTGGGTGTGTTACTACGACCCATATATCAGGTGACTCGTAAGGCAGCAAACTTTGAGTGGGGCTTGGAACAGGAAAAGGCTCTTCAACAGGTCCAGGCTGCGGTGCAGGCTGCTCTGCCCCTAGGGCCATATGATCCAGCAGACCCAATGGTGCTTGAGGTATCAGTGGCAGATAGAGATGCTGTCTGGAGTCTGTGGCAGGCTCCCATAGGGGAATCACAGCGGAGGCCCTTGGGATTTTGGAGCAAGGCTCTACCTTCATCTGCAAACAACTATTCTCCTTTTGAGAGACAGCTCTTAGCCTGCTATTGGGCCTTAGTGGAAACTGAACGTTTGACAATGGGCCACCAAGTCACCATGCGACCTGAGCTGCCCATCATGAGCTGGGTGTTATCTGACCCACCAGACCATAAAGTAGGACGTGCACAGCAACAGTCCATTGTCAAATGGAAGTGGTACATACGGGACAGGGCCCGGGCAGGCCCTGAGGGCACAAGCAAGCTACATGAAGAAGTTGCCCAAATGCCTATGGTTCCCACTCCTGTTACAATGTCTCCTGGGCTTAAGCATGCACCTATGGCTTCATGGGGTTTGCCCTATGATCAGTTGACTGAGGAAGAGAAGACTAGGGCCTGGTTTACTGATGGTTCTGCACGCTATGCAGGCACCACCCAGAGGTGGACAGCTGCAGCATTACAGCCAATTTCTGAAACAACCCTAAAGGACACTGGTGAAGGAAAGTCTTCACAGTGGGCAGAACTTCGGGCAGTGCACATGGTTGTGCATTTTGCCTGGAAGGAGAAATGGCCAGAGGTTCGATTATATACTGATTCATGGGCTGTAGCCAATGGTTTGGCTGGATGGTCAGGGACTTGGAAGGAGCATGACTGGAAAATTGGTGAGAAAGACATTTGGGGAAGAAGTATGTGGATAGAGCTCTCTGAATGGTCAAAGGATGTGAAGATACTTGTGTCTCATGTAAATGCTCATCAAAAGGTGATCTCAGCAGAGGATGAGTTTAATAATCAAGTAGATCGGATGACTCATTCTGTGGATTGTCAGCCTCTTTCTCCAGCTATCCCTGTTGTTGCTCAATGGGCCCATGAACAAAGTGGTCATGGTGGCAGAGATGGAGGTTATGCATGGGCTCAACAGCATGGACTCCCACTCACTAAGGCTGATCTGGCTACAGCTGCTGCCGAGTGCCAGATTTGCCAACAGCAGAGACCAACATTGAGCCCCCGATATGGTGCTATTCCCCGGGGTGACCAGCCAGCAACCTGGTGGCAGGTTGACTACATTGGACCACTTCCATCATGGAGGGGACAGCGTTTTGTTCTTACAGGAATAGATACTTATTCTGGTTATGGATTTGCCTTTCCTGCACGTAATGCTTCTGCCAAAACTACCATCCAGGGACTTACGGAATGCCTTATCCACCGTCATGGTATTCCTCACAGCATTGCTTCTGACCAAGGAACTCACTTCACAGCCAAAGAAGTGCGACTGTGGGCCCATGGTCATGGTATCCACTGGTCTTACCATGTTCCCCACCACCCAGAAGCAGCTGGCTTGATAGAACGATGGAATGGCCTCTTGAAGACACAGTTACAGCGCCAATTAGGTAGCAATACCCTGGAGGGCTGGGGCAAGGTTCTCCAGCAAGCAGTATATGCTTTGAATCAGCGTCCACTATATGGTACTGTTTCTCCTATAGCCAGAATTCATGGGTCCAGGAACCAAGGGGTGGAAGTGGGAATGATTCCACTCACTATCACCCCTAGTGACCCAGTAGGAAAATTTTTGCTTCCTGTACCCACGACCTTGCGTTCTGCTGGTCTAGACGTTTTGGCTCCAATGGGGGGAGTGCTTTTGCCAGGAGATACAGCAAACGTTCTATTGAACTGGAAGCTAAGACTTCCCCCTGGCCACTTCGGGCTTCTACTGCCTTTAAGCCAACAGGCTAAGGAAGGAATAACAGTAGTAGGAGGAGTGATTGATCCAGACTACCATGGGGAAATTGGACTTTTTCTCCACAATGGGGGCAAGGAAGATTATGTCTGGAAGGCAGGAGATGCTGTAGGGCGCCTTCTGGTGCTACCATGTCCTATGATTAAGGTCAATGGGAAACTCCAACAACCCAAACCAGACAGGACTATAAATGGCCCAGACCCTTCAGGGATGAAGGTATGGGTCACTCCTCCAGGGAAAGAGCCAAGACCTGCAGAGGTGCTTGCTGATGGTGGAGGAAATACAGAATGGGTAGTAGAAGATGGTAGTCATAAATATCAGCTGAGGCCACAGGACCAGTTGCAGAAACGTGGATTATACTAGATATTAACTTTTGTCCTATTTGGTTAGGAATGTGCTTGTTCATATATATATGTATATTAAGCAGATACTTGTGTTGTTCTCTTTTGAATGTGAAACAGAGATAAGTGTTAAGTGTTGTCATATTTAGGTTATTAGATACTGAAAGACTAAGTGTTCCTCAAGGACATTACCACCTACTCTAAGATATAATGCTTTGCTATTGCACATGAGACACTTATAACATGTTAGGTGGAATTATGACCTTGCCATTGTTTGCAATTGACATTTAAGCATAACATAAGGAGAGGCTATTTATTGGCTATCAAGATGACAAGGGGTGGACTTGTGATGGTTAATCCTGTGCTTCAACTTGACTGGACTAAGGAACAAATAAGAGAAAAAGGATGTTCGGATTGGACCAGCTCAACCCGGATGGCCCACCCCAAATGTGGGCATTACCTTCTGCCGGCAGGCAGTATAAAAGGCCACGGCAGAGGGAGCTGGTCCCTTTTTTCCTGCGGCTTGCCTCTCTCATCTGGTGAGTTTTTCTTGATGCTGTGATCAACCCTTTCGATCCCAGCATGTACTGAGACCTGCAGATCTCCTGGAATCCATTGGGCCTTCAGCACCAGATTGGGACTACTGAGACATCCAGGCTTGCGACTGAGCAGTTCCCTGGATTCTCAGCCTCTCCAGTGCGGCGTGTCTACTGTTGGACTCCTTGAACTCTGTCACGTGAGCAAATCAATAAATTGTATATAGCTATATATGTGTCCTGTTGCTTCTGTTTCTTTAGAGAACCCTGACTAATACAACTTCTGTTTTGAATTTTTTTCTGCACTATAACCAGGAGCACAATCAGGAAGGCTTTTGCACTTGAACAATTTATTTAAAAACAGCACAAAATGTTAAGAAGCTTAGAAGAGATCATTAAAAGAATACTCGGGGAAGAGGAGAAACGGTTTTGTGTCTGATTCTCTTCTACCTTCTAACTTTCCCTATTCAACTAGACCATGTCTCCTGTAGTGTATAGAGCAATGGATTAGCTGCCATTCTTTTAAAGCACCCTGACTTCCACCTTTCTGGCTTTCTGCTTCAGGAATTTCTTTAGGCTAAATCAGAGGCATAAGACATGATTTACTTATGTCAGGCTAAGAGATCACCTTTTCCTAAAAAGAAAAGAGCACCAAGCAGAGTGATACAAATTTTATTTCTGTTTATATCTACATAAATAAAACATACTCTTTCTCAAGATAAAGTAATCCCTGCTTAACTTGCCTTTTTTCCCTCTGTGTTTGAGGTGTTTTCAAAGCCTCCTTTAATGTCTGGCTGTCTTTGAGCCAATCACTGAAAGCCCTCCTGGCTGCTCTGCTCCAGTCCTCTGCTCCCTCCTGGCTGCTCTGCTCCAGTCCTCTGCTCCCTCCTGGCTGCTCTGCTCCAGTCCTCTGCTCCCTCCTGGCTGCTCTGCTCCAGTCCTCTGCTCCCTCCTGGCTGCTCTGCTCCAGTCCTCTGCTCCCCCTGGCTGCTCTGCTCCAGTCCTCTGCTCCCCCTGGCTGCTCTGCTCCAGTCCTCTGCTCCCCCTGGCTGCTCTGCTCCAGTCCTCTGCTCCCCCTGGCTGCTCTGCTCCAGTCCTCTGCTCCCCCTGGCTGCTCTGCTCCAGTCCTCTGCTCCCCCTGGCTGCTCTGCTCCAGTCCTCTGCTCCCCCTGGCTGCTCTGCTCCAGTCCTCTGCTCCCTCCTGGCTGCTCTGCTCCAGTCCTCTGCTCCCCCTGGCTGCTCTGCTCCAGTCCTCTGCTCCCCCTGGCTGCTCTGCTCCAGTCCTCTGCTCCCCCTGGCTGCTCTGCTCCAGTCCTCTGCTCCCCCTGGCTGCTCTGCTCCAGTCCTCTGCTCCCCCTGGCTGCTCTGCTCCAGTCCTCTGCTCCCCCTGGCTGCTCTGCTCCAGTCCTCTGCTCCCCCTGGCTGCTCTGCTCCAGTCCTCTGCTCCCCCTGGCTGCTCTGCTCCAGTCCTCTGCTCCCCCTGGCTGCTCTGCTCCAGTCCTCTGCTCCCCCTGGCTGCTCTGCTCCAGTCCTCTGCTCCCCCTGGCTGCTCTGCTCCAGTCCTCTGCTCCCCCTGGCTGCTCTGCTCCAGTCCTCTGCTCCCCCTGGCCTTTCTGGCATTGGCTTTGATGTCATCTGAACAGATGCTCCCTCATCACTGTTTTAACTTTGGGTGAGATCGTCTTCACTTCATTCTCTTTCATCCTGTGAAGTAGGTACATTTCAGTTTCATGAGCCATATATTGAACTGTTTTTACATCCTCTTTCTCTTTCTTATTGTAATGTCCTAGGAAGCCAGGAAAAAAAAGAGAGAGAGAAATACTATTGCCTTGGGAGTTCATGGAATGTGTGTTGCCAAGAGTACAACGGGTGCTACTTTAATAGCTGTTCGGGATCCACAGAAAATATTTAGTGAGTAGGGAACCATTGTTCTTCACCTTGTCAGTTAAATAGCATAAAGGAAATGGGAGGGCATTTTTAAATTGATGGAAGAAATAACTATTTGGATATCTGGTTTTCTGCTAAACTGAATACTTCAAAGCACTTTCAAAGCATTATAGTCCAGCAAGGTTATCAAATGATTATTTCAGCATATAGGTGATAATTTTGATGTAGTCATTGGCACAGTTAAAAGTGTAAAGTTACACTCAAATGTAATGACAATTACATATATATTTGTTAACAAGCATATCTATAAATAAGAAGTACCTGTATTATTTTTCAGTTAAATAATAACCCAATTCAACAAGGATAATATCACGTGAACCACAGAGGGAAGTTGTTATTTAAAGGTGACCTAGTGCTCCTCTGTCAAGGTAAAATGTCACAGCAAAGAAAACTTTACTGTTTTGTGGGTTTAAACTTCAGTTATTCTGGTCATCATGCATGCTAAAGAACTGCGTAGAAGGCTGGAGAGATAGCCTAGCAGTTAAGAGCGCCGACCACTCTTACAGAGGACCCGGGTTCGATCCCCAGCACCCACATGGTGGCCAAGGATCATCTGAAACTCCAATTCCAGGAGAACTCCAGTTCCAGGGGAATCCGACACCCTCTTCTGACCTCTGCGGCATTGCACGGCACGGGTGCACAGACGTGCATGCAGACAGTACATTCATACACATACAGAATTAAATAAAAATTTTTTAAAAAAGAACTGGGTAGAGTCCTTCATGCTTTGAAAAGCACTGTGCTTGGATGCACAGGGTCTCACTCTAGGGAGAAGACATTCCCATTTTACTTAGAGATTTACCGAAGCAAATGGAAGAAGATAAGGATCCAGGCTTCTTCCATCATGAAGTCCAATATCATCAGATCCTTCCTGATGAACTAACATAGTTTTTGCCAACATACTTTTGAATTAGAGATCAGCAGTGCTTAACCTGATTTCATCATGAGGAGAAGAGCTTCTAGCAGGTGGCATGGGGACACACTTCAGTATAGAAGGCAGGACTGGCTGGAATACTGGACTTTTCTAATCCCATCACCCAGACACTGAAGTTCTGTGCTTTGAGGTCTAGTCAATGTTACCTTATGATGAATGTGTACACCAACCCAAAAGTATACATTCATATTCCCATCTCTTACTGAAAATATGATGTCTGCAAAATATGAGTTTATCAAACTGTTGTACTTGAGTCTAAAACTGTTCCCTGAGCACTTATGTATTAAAGGCTTCGTCACAAGCTGACAGGTTTTTAAATGTTGTTAGATCATAAGAGGTCTATAGCTACACAATGATTTAATCCACGAATGAGTTCATAGCCAAAATTATCAGGACGTCAAGCCTGCTGGAAGGAGGCAGGGCACTGAAGTTCTGCCCTGGCCAGGTCTGTCTTATCGTTGATTCTGCTCTCTGCCTCCCTGCTTCCCTGGGTATCATGAAGTGAGCTGCTCTGTTCCACAAGTTCTTTGTCTTGCTGCTCTGCCTCACCACAACCCTGGAACTACAGAATGAAAGGACTACAAATGGAATGTTGTAACCACGAGTCAGCAAAAAGGACTACAAATGAATGTTGTAACCATGAATCAGCAAAAGGTCTTTGTCTCTTAAATTGCTTTTCTCAAGTAATTGAACACACCAATAAAAACTTAACAGAAACCAGGTACCAGAGGTAGGATCATTGCTGGGACAATATCTAACCATGTGACTTAGAAGCCTTCCAAGCTAGTTTATTTTTTCTTGTCTTTTTGAGACAGGGTCTCCCTGTAGCCCCAACTGTCCTGGAACTCACTTTGTAGACCAGGGTGGCCTTGAAGTCAGAAAGATCCCCCTGCCTCTACCTCCCGAGTGCTAGGATTAAAGCTAGTCTATGGGAGCAACTTAGAAAAGTTGAGAAAAGCACACCAGAGAAGCTGTTGTAAGCAGAACTTAATAGACTCGGAAGACCAGAATGCTGAGCAGAAAGTGGGTGGTAAAGAGTGTGTTCAGGGGTCTCAGATGAAAGAGGGGCACTGCTGGGGTCTGGACCAGAAGACATTCGTGTTACATTTTGGAAAAGAACGTGTCTTTGTTTTATCTGGGCCTGAGACTAAGATGAAGAGTTGACTCATCTGGCCTAGGATTTTTTTTTTATTTCTTTTTTTTTTTTTTTATCAGATCTAGACCTGTGTCCTCCACCCTATCCCCCCACCCCACCAGAGCTCATGCATTCTGCCAAACATGCTTTTCATCTCTTTCTCAGTCTTTCTCAATATTCTCCATGTGGAATTTGACTGTTTTGAGCAGAAGTTCACTGTTTCAGTTAGTTCTTTGATGCAGTATTTTCTGTTGTTGTTGTTGTTTCCAAAATGCATTATGTCCAACTGCTTTGTACAGAAGCTCAGGGGGCCCTACACAAGAAATACTTACAACTGGGTAATTGGCACTAGCATCCACAGATGAGGGATACCATTCGTCGTTTGTTTTTCTGGGACTGTGTTACTTCACTCAGCATGATGTCCTCTAGCTCCAGCCATTTTCCTGCAAAGCTCGTGATGTCGTCTTTCTTTACTGCTGCATAGAACTCCATTGTGTAGATGTACCACATTTTCTCTATCCACTCGTCAGTTGAGGGGCATTTAGGTTGGTTCCAGCTCCTTGCTATTGTGAAGAGAGCTGCAATAAACATGGCCGTGCATGTATCTCTGTGGTGGCGTAAGTCTTGAGGGTACATGCCCAGGAGTGGTATGGCTGGGTCGGGTGGCAAGTTCATTCCAAGTCTTCCAAGGGTTCTCCACACTGCTTTCCATAGTGGCTGTATGAGTTTACATTCCCACCAGCAGTGGATGAGTGTTCCCCTTTCCCCACAACCTCTCCAGCACTTGGTATCATTTGTTTTCTTGATCCTAGCCAGTCTTATTGGAGTAAGATGATATCTTAAAGTGGTTTTGATTTGCATTTCCTTAATGATTAGTGATGTTGAACACTTCTTAAGGTGTTTCTCGGCCATCTCTAATTCCTCATTTATGAACTCTCTGTTCAGCTCTTTGCTCCATCTATTGAGTGGGTCATTTGTTTTCTTTCTTCTTTGTTTTTTGAGTAGTTTATCTATTCTGGAAATCAATGCTTTGTCAGATGTTTCTGTGGTGAAGGCAGCCTAGGATTTTTCAAGGTACTACACACCCGGCTGTATTGTGGGTGCTCTGACTACTTTTATTCAAACTTATAATGAGTATTTGTCTTTAAAAAGACAATTCAGAGGGCTGGAGAGATGGCCTAGCAGTTAAGAGCCCTGACTGCTCTTGCAGAGGACCCGGGTTCGATTCCGAACACCACATGGCGGCTGAGAGCCGTCTTTAACTCTAGTTCCAGGATGGAATCCGATGCCCACTTCTGACCTCTGTGCCATTGCACAACACAGGTGCGCAGACCTGCATGCAGATGGTGCATTCATACACATAAAGAATAAATAAAAATTTTTTAAAAAGACAATGTAGAAATATTTAGGAAAACTTGCAACATGGCTAGAAAAGGACCATGCTTAAAGTTAGATTCAAGAAAGGTGTGGTTGCTGAGATTAGAATAATTAAAAAGAAGCCTAGGGGTAGAAAAATGGCTCATCAGTTAAAAGCACTTACTGCTTTTCCAAAGGAGCCAGATTCAGTTCCCAGCACCCACCTGGTAGCTATCTCCTGCCATTAGCACCGACTCCAGGTAATAACCAGCACCTCTTCTGACCTCTGTGGGTATCAGGCACACACATGGTCCACTTACTTTCAGGCAAAACACTCAGATACATAAAATATCAATAAATTTTACAAAGGAAAGCTAGTACTTTGCATTAGGACAATGGGAAAGATACCTTAAGGACCCCCTCAGGAGTTATCTGGATCCTACCCAGCCCATGCTCTCAGGTAGGAAGGTACAAATCCATTAAGCAACTGCTTTGAGAAGAGATTTCCAGGGTTCTCTGTTTTCACAGGGCCGCTTAAGAAGGCAGTTTCTTTTTTTATTAAAACTTTTTTTTTATTAATTTTATTTATTTCTATATGTGTATGAATGTACTGTGTGCCTGCAAGTTTGTGCACCCGTGTCGTGCAATGCCGCGGAGGTCAGAAGAGGGTGTCAGATTCCCCTGGAACTGGAGTTCTCCTGGAATTGGAGTTTCAGACAGCTCTCGGCCGCCATGTGGGTGCTGGGGATTGAACCCAGGTCCTCTGCAAGAGCGTCGGCACTCTTTTAACCGCTAGGCCATCTCTCCAGCCCCAAGAAGGCAGTTTCTTATACTCAGCCATCTATGTACTCGGGGGTCCTGAAGCCATGACTCCAGTGGACTGAAGTACGGCTTGACCCAGCAGCAGTCCCTGGCTTGACCCAGCAGCAGTTCCTGGCTTGACCCAGCAGCAGTCCCTGGCTTGACCCAGCAGCAGTCCCTGGCTTGACCCAGCAGCAGTCCCTGGTGTCCCAGTGTACTGCTGATCTTACCCGTATTCAGAATGCAAGAGTTGCACAGCCACAAATCTGAGGTGTCCGCCCAGATTCCAAAGGAGGAACAGAAGGGGCAAGGCGATGTAAAGCAGGTCAGAGTGCAATCCCCAACAGGATGATATGTTAAGCTGTGGAAGTGACGTGGAAGCAGCATCAGAGAGTCCAGGTAGTTACCGATGTTTGTAATGCAGAGTATTGGCCAAGGAAAGCCACAGGCAGCATGCAGAGCTAGCCAGAGAGAAAGCCCAGGCAGACTGCAGCCAACAAGAGCATAGAAGTAGCTGTCCAAGTCCTGTGGAGTACACATGACTCTACCATGTGCCCTGGGTGCTAGGCAGAGAGCTAGACGACTCACGGTTTGCCCTGCTGGGGTTTCGTCTTGCACCCGTTCTCCTCTTTGCCACTTTTCCATTTTCCTCTTCTGGAATGGGAATATTTATTCTATTCAATGATATGCTGGAAGCACATGATTTGCTTTTTGCTTTTTTGCCTTGTTTTATTTAGTTTTTAATATTGTAGGCATCACAAATAAGAATTTGCCTTGAGTTTCAAAGAGACTCTGAACTTGAACCTTTGAGAAATGTTAAAACTATTGAGACCTTGGGATTCTTTTTTTTTTATTTTATTTATTTCTGTATGTGTATGAATGTACTGTCTGCATGCAGGTCTGTGCACCCATGTCGTGCAGTGCTGCGGAGGTCAGAAGAGGGCGTCGGATTCCCCTGGAACTGGAGTTCTCCTGGAATTGGAGTTTCGGACAGTTCTCGGCCGCCATGTGGATGCTGGAGATCGAACCTGGTTCCTCTGTAATAGCGGTCGGAGCTCTTAACCGCTAGGCCATCTCTCAAGCCCGAAACCTTGGGATTCTTAAAGACTCTAATACAAAAATGCAATCATTGAAGATAATGTATTTTGTATTCATCTCCCTAGAGAAATGAAGTCCCTCTAGAGAAACACACACATGCCACATACACATGCATGCATACATGATATATTAGTGAACTGACTGATAGGAGGATGGAGTGAAAAGTTTTATAATAGCATAATAGACTGTGTACAGACTGAGATGCCAGTAGTGTGGCTCAGTCCAAGGAGACAGAAGCCTTGGGATAGTGTTGTTGACTGAGTGAAAGACTAAAAGCCAGAAAGAGTCCCAGAGAACCACTGGTGCAAGTCCTAGAGTCCAAAGGCTGGGCCATTCTGGATTCTAATAAGCAAGGGCAGGAGCAACACAGACTTAACCCCTTCAAGCAGTAAATGTAAAAAATAGTTCTTCACATCGATTCTCTTCTGCCCCTCAGCAGATGGTGCCTGCTCACACTGAGGGAGAGAGTCTTCTACAATTTCTTTGATGATTCACATGTCATTCTGTTCTGGGAAAAAACTCATGGACCCACCCAGAGTTAATGCTTTACCAGCTCTATAATTGCTACTCATTCCAGTCAAGTTGGTACACAGAGTTAACCATCAAATATTCCACCTCCTTCTAGCAATATCTATTGTCAAGAAGACGCTTACTCATAAGAAAGCAATAAAGGTAGCCTCCCTTCTGAACTTCTGCCAAAAGGTAGCTGAATCACACATTGCTGCAGAAGACCACACCAACCATGTGCATTTCAAAAAGACAAAAGAGATCTGCTGGAAAGAAAGTGGAGAAAAGGCAAGTCTCATGCACTGTTGGTGTGATGAAAGTTAGTACAGGCACTATGGGAAAGCATATGAAAGTTCCTCAAGGAACTAAAGATGAATCTAACATATGAAACTGCTATGTCACTTATGGGTATCTATTTAATGGAAATATTAGCACATCTAAGAAACACCTATATTCCCATATTTGTTGCTACACTATTCATGAGAGCTAAGATAGATATGGACATAGATGTTCATCGATTAATGAGAAAATATAGTATATATGCACATTGAATCATTCAAGCATAAAATAATAATGATAGTCTGTGACTTACAGCAACATGAGTAAAACTAAAAAATATCATGTTAATGTGAAATAAGTCAGACAGTAGGGCAAACAACAAAGGTGAATATTTTAAAAATCAATCTGACATTTCCTAGAAGTGTCTTATCTAAGAACACATACTCTGCAGTCACTTATTCTCTAAAACTTGGCAAGTTGTGGCATTCTGTGTGCATCCACTTTGTCATATGAAGAAGTTTCACTCATAAGAGTTGAGGGATGCAGTAGTATTCTCTTCATCCCCTGTTCTGATATGTTTCATGAGCTTTTGGTATAGAGTTCAACTGTAGATATGTCACCTAGGACTAGGCAGCTCTCAAATGTATATTCTCTGTGTGTGACCAATTGTAGAACTCTATTGGCCTCAACTTTTGCAAAAAGAAGCTTATTTGATGAGTGGTATATGATATACTTGTCTGTAAATAAAGGATCCATATTCATTCGGCATATGGTAAGAAATTTTATTTGTCTAGAGATAGGGCTCAGAGGCCATTGCAGAAGAAGGGGCAGAAAGACTATTAGAGGCAGGGTGGGTCCACGAACACAGGGAAACAGAGGCCTCCAGGCCATGGGAAGCTATCACATATGAACTTGCAGTAATGGTGGTGTGGAGCAGTAATGGTGGTGTGGAGCAGTAATGGTGGTGTGGAGCAGTAATGGTGGTGTGGAGCAGTAATGGTGGTGTGGGGCAGTAATGGTGGTGTGGAGCAGTAATGGTGGTGATGATTCAATGATACAAAGGCCCAGAGTGGAGGGAGGGAAATTGACGTCAGCTGGCTCTAGCCTGGGAACTGTTGGAGACTGGTTACTACTGGGTGAAAGAGAGTAGACTTTATTTACGATCTCTAGATAGTCTGACTAGACTCCAGTAGATGAATTTGCACCAAAGGACATCTGGCTAAAAATGCTTGACTGGATAGGACTTAAGATGGATGGTGGAGTGCATGAGGTCTGGCAGACGGTGGAGGGGATGTGGGGCATGGATGGGGGAGAGGCTCTAGATTTGATTAAGAACTGTCATATGGAGTGTACAAAAGCTCAATAAAAATTTCAGGAAAAAAAATCAGTCTGAGGGACTGGAGAGACAGCTCAGTGGTTAAGAGCACTGGTTGCTCTGACAGAGGATCCAGGTTCCATTCCCAGAAACCACATAGCTGCTAACTGTCTATAACTTCAAGTTCAGATGATAAGATGCCTTCTTCTGGCCTTCGTGGGCATTGCATGCATGGGTATATTGTGGTGGTTTGAATGAGAGTGTCCCCCCATAGGCTTTAAGTATTCAGACATTTTGTCTCCAGTTGGTGGCACTGTTCTTGGAGGTCTTAGAAGGTGTGGCCATGCTGGAGGAAGTATGTCACTGGGGGCAGGCTTAGTGAGTTTAACAAGCCTTTCAGTCTCCAGTCTCCCTCTCTTGACTTCCTGTGCTCATTGTGAGATGTGACCCTTGGCTTGCTGCTCCAGCCCCAGCCACCATGCTTCCCACCACAATGGACTCTGATTCCCTAGAACTGTCAATCGTGAGCCCAAATAAACTCTTCCTTTTATAAGTTCCCTTGCTCATGGTGATTTTATCACAGCAACAGAAAAGTGACGAATACATATACTTAACAAACATGCACATAAAACACTCATATATATATATGAAAAAAATAAAATAAAAATATGAGTATGTAATAGTGAATGCTGAGGCTCAAAGGGGTAGAAAGTTCAAGGAGAGAATAGAAAGTCATATGACTGCTTCCTAAACACAGAGGAATGATCCACAGAACAGCAGTTGAGACTATAGTCCACAACAACATATTAACTATTTTCTGCACCACTAAAAGAGGTTCAATATTTACAAACACAAATTAACGTTGATGAGGATACATTAATTAGGAAGATTTAATCAGTACATAATGTATGTATGCACTGCCAATTCATACCATACCTCATAAATATATACATTATTGATAATCAAAAAATAATATTTAAGGAGTTTTAAAAGTTGACTACTTTTATTTGATCATCACATACTTTTATATATGTATCAAACTTTTATACTGGATCCCATAAAAATCATGCAATTAAGATAATTCCACTTAAAAAAACAACAACAAATGGCTCACATGTTAATACTAAACCTGTGGAAAGAATAAAAGGAAGAAAAATAAAATGTTTCATACTGGATAAGACATGTGTTCAGCTAGAATATTCTAGAATATTGACACTTTGTGATAATCAGGTTGCTAAATGACACATATCTGTCTAAGCATTAAGTAAGTTTCTTCTCTCTCTCTCTCTCTCTCTCTCTCTCTCTCTCTCTCTCTCCTTCTGTCTGTGATGTTTTTGATACAGGGTCTCCCTGTAGCCCCAGATAGCCTGGAACACACTATTAGACCAGGCTGGATTTTATCTCACAGAGAAACACCCACCCCTGAGTGTTGGGATTAAAGGTGTATGCCACCACACTCAGATAAATATCTTTTTTATATTAAAAAATTAACTCTGTGTATGTGGGGGTCAAATGACAACTTCTGGAAATCTGTTCCCTCCTTCCACCAAGTAGATCTGGGAGATCACATTCTGGTTAGGAGGCTTGGCAGTGAGTCCTTTTAGCCACTGAGCCATCTCCTTGGCCCCTACTTAAATATCTTATCTATAACTCATAAGTTTATTATACATACAAGGGTTTTGTTGGGGTTTTTTTAGTATTAAAGGAGGGTATAATTTAATTACAGTGCTGGGTGACACTCAACTTGGGAGAAATACGGCAATGAGGTGCAGATTACAGGGCAATTTATAAATACAACAGCCAATCAGAGTTTAACACCACAGTTAAAGTTACCAATCAAAGGGAAGCACACAAAGCATCAAGCCAATTAGAGAAGCAAGAGACAGCAGTTAAAGTTAGCCCATCAAGGGGAAATGTGCGAAGCAAGCAAACCAATCATTCCTAGAATGATTAAGGAAAAACGGCATAATGGTATCTGAGAACACTATCCCTGAGTTTTTATAATCCTCTATATTAATAATCCCCTATCTCATTTCCTCCTTTTGTTATGAGGTCTTCAAATCCTCGAAGGAAGTTCATAAGAGTCAACCACAGTTGATATTTCCAAGATGGAATCATCTCCACTAGGGAGGGAGTTGTTTTGGGTCCTTAGCACCATGAGTTTAATAGAATTTACCTAGTGGTTAATAAATCTGACAAGTGAGTTAAGGATGCATAGGCCACAAGTCAGAGCAACCAGAAGGATAAGTTTACTGGCAGATCCAGGAAATCTTCAGCTCACAGCTGAGAAAGAAGCTGGCTCTTTGGGGGTCTTGACCCTAAACTGCTTAGCCAATTTTTAGCTCCTACATTTAGCACATTACCCTCTGAGGAGGTTACCACAATTGCCAAGAAGGAATCAGGGCTCTGAACACTCTGACTTCTTCCATGCTGAAAAGGGGTGTAGGGGTGGCAACTGGGGTACCCCTGCTCAGTGGGTCGATCTAAAAGAGCCCCAAAGTATAACTATGGAGAGAACAAAGTCCTTGACTGGTGCTTGTGAAGGAGAAGTGAAGGCAAAAGTAGATAGATACATTTTCTAGGCAGGAAACCAGGAGATGAACAGGGTGAATTAAATGACCAATTTAAAAAGTCCATTAGAATTTCTCAGCAAGGGGTTCTTCTGAAGCATCCATTATTGGGCTTCTCTTTTTGTTCATTTGGCCATGGTGTCTGGACTCAAGATCTGCTTTCTAGGCATTTTGATAGTCAGGGTGTGAGTTACCTCTTAGGTAGTTGCACTTTTATATCTAGAAAAAGGTGGATCCCTTTCTTCTTCTGTAGCCTGCAGTAAGAGATACAGAGGCTCATGTGACTTTGGGTGAGGTGGGACCCCAGGGGATTCACTAAATTTTTCAGCAGAGTAGGGGTCAGGTTCAGTGGCAGCTGAGGACCTCTGAGCCAAAGAGGAGGTTGGACCAAGAGGCCCAACCAAGGGGTCACCACCATTCCATATCCTATAAAGTTCTGATGCTGCCAGGCTTTACTTAAACTTTTCCTTTAGACTCGCTCATGAGGGTCTCCACTGAGTACTCCCTGGGGTCACCTCTTATCTCAGTGGGACCCCCAAATGTTGTAAAGTCTTGGCAGAAATACCACTCACTTAACAATGTGGAGTTTTAAAGGAGGGTTTAATTTAATGACAACACTCAACTCAGGAGGAACGTGGCCACATAGAGGTTTTTCTGAGTCATCTTTCTCTCTCTGTATCTTCTTGAAAAGGTCAATAAATCTGACTTTCTACTAGCTAACAAGATCTTTCAAGTGACTGATGCATTGAGAGAGGGGAAAAAGAAACCAAATGGTAATGTACTAGAGTAATAAAGTACTAGAGTAATAAAGTACTAGATAATAAAGGTGGCCAGTTACCTAATTGATAGGTTCTTTTTTCTTTTAAGACACAACCCAAGCACCTTTAATGAGTAATCTAGTCTAGTGTATCATTAGTGTTTAGATATGAATATGCCAATATAGAGATAAACTTTCTGCAGATATGATTTGGCCAACCATGGCCCATGAGCCAAGTTCAACCTGATGCCTGTTTACATAGTTTATTCCATAAATTTTGTTTTATCTATGGTAACATTCATACCACAAAGGTTGCTTGAGCATATTTCTATGACCAAGACCACAAAGACAAATTTGTAATCTGATCCTTGTAGCAAAATTTAGCTTATATTAAAACAAATACATTAGTCTCTTAACAAATCTTAAGAGGACCATCCATTTAATTAGTCAATAAAATGCCACCAATTAACCCTCACCATAACACAGCCAATGTATCACAGTGCACATGTGTCACATTTTCTATGAGCTGTCTCTTAGGCCCATTAAAGGGCTAAGAAACATTATATTTTATTTATACATTAAGAGTATGCTTGCAAGTACATTGTTTACTGTGTCTATGTCTAAGTCAGGTAACCTTTCTAAGACAGACTTATCCTGGTCAGTAGGGTTGCTGATTTCAGAGCACTCAAACATAAAACTTAAAAATCAAACTTACTTAATGTATGTAGCAGAGTACAAGAATGTTGGCTAGACACAGACCTATCATGGCTCCAGTACATCCTTAAGATCCGGATGGGGAGTGTGAGACTGTAAATCTTTACTTTGGTATGACCATGGAATGTGTATTAGTCCTCTATGAGGGACTCCAATCTGTTGGTGACCACTTGACTTCTCAAGAGCAGTTTATACCATCTTAGGACACAGCATTCAGGGAACGAAACCTGCCTGAGTTCTAGGACTATTTAGTGGCATTCAGGACAAGCCATAGTCCAACCAGGAGTCAAAAGTTGTAAATCAAGAGCAAGTTGATAGGCTCTGTAGCAACTCTGGTACAGTTCCAGGAAGATATTCATATCCAGGAAACAATTCTATTTAAGAGAGCAGAAGAGTGCCCACTCACCCTGCCCCCTAGGTTCACAGAGTTCTCTCGTACCACTTAATCAGCCAGTTAGGAAATGTGGGTCATCGCAGAGCTGTTTGCAATAATCACCCACTCAACCTGTTCTGCCTCTGAATAGACATCCATCAAATTGAAAACTCCTGATTGCATGTCACCCCAAGTCTTGCCTTTGTCCTTTGAACTGGGGTCTGTACCTAGCCTTCATTTGCCATTTCCTTTACAGGGCCTCCTCTTAGGGAATCCTGGTCCAGCACATTTCCCCCCTGCTATTCTCCCCCACTCTTCACAGGCTGTGTGTAATTCTAGGCAGCTCATACCACTCAATCATTGAGAAAAGAAGCAGGCAAGCCAATGTGAGAGCTCAGGACTTTAGAGGGAGAACCCAGGTGTCTAGAGAAACCCATCTAATATGCATTGAAAGAAATGCTGCCAGCATCCCAATGTCCGAAATGAGAATTGTAAAGAAGAAACCTCCAGGTGTCCTGTCAACCTAGACAGGTGAACATCCCCAAGAAGATGAAATCAAGCAGTTCTCCTTCAGTACTGCAGCCGACACAAAGGATCAAGGTCATTATCTCAAATGGCTGAGGACTATGACAGTACAAGTTCAGATTTCTCAGCCAGTGAGACAGACAGTTGAGTGGATAAGAACACTTGCCAGCAAGCCAGGCAACCTGAGTTCAATCCCTGGGACCTATTCTGTAGATGGAGGAAAGCAACTCCTGCACATTGTCCTCTGAGCTCCACATATACTCGTGGCATAGGCATGCCCGAATACTTGCACAGACACACACAGGGATATGCAAACACACAGACACACACACTAGGCAAATGTAAGTGTTTAATTATTCCTATTTCTTGAAAACTTGCTATGAGGTAGGAGCTTATAATTTTCATAAATGTTTTTAGATGAAAAAGTGAAACCTAAAGAAGTGGTATTTTGCTATGAATGCCTCGTGTAGAAGGGTGGCTGGGCCCCTTTAAAGGAAAGGGGGAGATCTCTCTTAATAATGAAATGAGCGTGGCAGGCAGAAACGTGGGATAATCCAGCATGAACCAACAATATGATCACACTGTGCACTGGAGCTTGGATTCAGACCTGGACAATCCTCTTGGCCTCTCTGCTTATGAAGCCAGAAGGGCTAACAGTGCCCAGCTAGGAGCCATGGTTCCTGAGAGAGTTCCCGGAGTGGCCTAGGGATGCAACAGCATGCTAGTCTCTGAACCTAGAGAACAAACAGGTTGACTGTATGAAGATGGAGTCTTCATACTATGCCGAGAGGTTTAATAGCAATATATTATTTATAATTACAGGAACTGAAACAAAAACAGAGATTTCAGAATGAAGCAAGAGTCAAGCAGTTCAGTGATTGGAGTGCTCCCACACACATGGAAAAGTTGCAGACTTGCATACCTGGGCATCAAATTAGGAATCTGCACACCTGACATGTTTTTATCTCAAAACAGATCATTAAAATACATCTAGGTGATGTTTTAGTGTTAGATTGTGTTATGACCCAATTAATCCAGCAATAAAAATAATGATAATGCCTTAGATTTGTTTGACATAATTTTTTCAATGCTGAAATTGATTACCTGGTAATTATCTTAGGTGTGTACATTGTCATAGGATAATCTGCAGAAGGCACGAGCAACTTGGAACTTTCCCCAATTCTTGGCTTGTTCCATGTCATATTGAAGGGAACTTTTTTAGTTCCTGTTGTATTGTTTAGATCTGTCACAGCAAGAGTTGGACTCCTGAGCACAGAAGTTCAAGAATGATGTTAAGAATGCAAGTGTCAGGGCTGGAGAGATGGCCCAGCAGTTAAGAGCACCAACCGCTCTTACAGAGGACCCGGGTTCGATCCCCAGCACCCACATGGCGGCTGAGAACCGTCTGAAACTCCAATTCCAGGAGAACTCCAGTTCCAGGGGAATCCGACACCCTCTCTGACCTCCGCGGCATTGCAGGACACGGGTGCACAAACCTACATGCAGACAGTACATTCATACACATACAGAAACAAAAAAAAATTTTTAAAGTATCCCATAAATGATGGAAAAGTTGAATAACATCATGTGTGTGTAGGTGTGCATGTGCGTGCATGTGTATGTGTTGAAATTTAAATCAATTCAAGAAACATCTGCTGAACATGTACTATGGATCAGCATGGTCATTGGTGCATATTAACAATGTCAGAATAAGGAAAGGGGAAGAAGCCTGGGAACTTTGCTGAGCATGTGATTTGTGCCGCACACTTCTCTGAGTGCTTCAACTCACCAAATCATGGGAATAAGTATTGAAATCTCCTCTGCTTTATAGATGGAACAATTGGAGCTCTGATTGATTTCACGATTTTCTAACTCTCTCAAAGCTTTAAAAAAAGATGACAGGATGGGGCTACACATAATTCTATGCCAATTTCAGTGTCTTCTGAAAAGCTGTCCTTGACTGTCCATAATTTGGAACTTTCCTGCTATCTATTCCTACTGTATTCTCTGTTTACATTCTTAACATAGTTACTAAACGTGCTTATATCTACGTACTATTTTCCTTAAGGCAATAGATTTCAGTAATTCTGTTTGCATCAATACTTAGCACACAGCATACCATTAGTAATGATATTTATCAAATAAATTAAGACATATTTCCTCAAAGTAAACATTAGGTGAACAACTAAAAACTATCTTTAATTTTTATTTAAGGGAATTACATGCCTTAAGAGTTTTCTTTCCCCAACAATTGTTTACTGCTTGGAAAGGAACTTGCAACTTGCATCTTTCCAAATTTCTCGAGTCTTGTTAAGTTTCATGATCTTGTAAGTTTCTCAACTGAGCACATGAGTCTTCCTGCTCCCTTTGAAGAAAAACTGTCTCGGCATAGAGAAAATAGCTCTGCAACACAAGGGAACCCATTGTGGAGTCTTCTGGGTCTGTTTAGCCTCATCGTTTGCTCTCATCTGATCTTGTCCATTCTGATGGGCTACCACCATTTTCTTATCTTGAATCCTGGATGAGAATCTCTTTAATCACTCTAAACATGCCAGATACTATGCTATGAGGTTTCATGGGAAACCAAGGAGCATCAGGTTCCTTATGAAAGAATCCAAACCCTAAATACTTATCTGAAGCCTATCCACAATCCTAATAGTTCAACACATGGAGCTGGAAAGCCCTTTTCCAAAGGGCTGCTGGGACATAGGATAACCCAGTTTAATGTAGGAGCATGTAATTTAGAAAGGTGCTTTTAATTTGATAGGCTCAGTAGTTTAAAAAAAAGAAAAAAAAATCATTGAATTTACAGATAAATGTAGAAGTGAGAAAAGACAAGNACACTTCTCTGAGTGCTTCAACTCACCAAATCATGGGAATAAGTATTGAAATCTCCTCTGCTTTATAGATGGAACAATTGGAGCTCTGATTGATTTCACGATTTTCTAACTCTCTCAAAGCTTTAAAAAAAGATGACAGGATGGGGCTACACATAATTCTATGCCAATTTCAGTGTCTTCTGAAAAGCTGTCCTTGACTGTCCATAATTTGGAACTTTCCTGCTATCTATTCCTACTGTATTCTCTGTTTACATTCTTAACATAGTTACTAAACGTGCTTATATCTACGTACTATTTTCCTTATGGCAATAGATTTCAGTAATTCTGTTTGCATCAATACTTAGCACACAGCATACCATTAGTAATGATATTTATCAAATAAATTAAGACATATTTCCTCAAAGTAAACATTAGGTGAACAACTAAAAACTATCTTTAATTTTTATTTAAGGGAATTACATGCCTTAAGAGTTTTCTTTCCCCAACAATTGTTTACTGCTTGGAAAGGAACTTGCAACTTGCATCTTTCCAAATTTCTCGAGTCTTGTTAAGTTTCATGATCTTGTAAGTTTCTCAACTGAGCACATGAGTCTTCCTGCTCCCTTTGAAGAAAAACTGTCTCGGCATAGAGAAAATAGCTCTGCAACACAAGGGAACCCACTGTGGAGTCTTCTGGGTCTGTTTAGCCTCATCGTTTGCTCTCATCTGATCTTGTCCATTCTGATGGGCTACCACCATTTTCTTATCTTGAATCCTGGATGAGAATCTCTTTAATCACTCTAAACATGCCAGATACTATGCTATGAGGTTTCATGGGAAACCAAGGAGCATCAGGTTCCTTATGAAAGAATCCAAACCCTAAATACTTATCTGAAGCCTATCCACAATCCTAATAGTTCAACACATGGAGCTGGAAAGCCCTTTTCCAAAGGGCTGCTGGGACATAGGATAACCCAGTTTAATGTAGGAGCATGTAATTTAGAAAGGTGCTTTTAATTTGATAGGCTCAGTAGTTTAAAAAAAAGAAAAAAAACATTGAATTTACAGATAAATGTAGAAGTGAGAAAAGACAAGTATGTGTTCATTTGTGAAGCTGGATCAGATAATTGTTTAACTTCATTAGATTAATGTGCTAAGCTTTGGTTCAGAGCTGTTTAGCCACAAATTAATAATTCTAGAACCATCTAGCTAATTAAAACAATTTTTCTTGTAGAATGAAAACACAAACTACAAAGGGGCTGGGGAGATGGCTCAGCAGTTAAAAAGCAGGCTGCTCTCGCAGAAGACCAGGTTTGGTTCCTAGCACTGATATAAAGGTTAACAACCATCTATAACTCCAGGTCCAGGGGATCTGACACCCTCTTCTCACCTCTGTAGGCATTGCACACATGTGGTATATACTCAAACATGTAGACAAAATACTCATACACATTAAATCAATCAACCAATAATAAATAAATAAATAAATAAATAAATAAATAAATAAATAAATACTGCAGAAATGCTTCAGCATAAATCAAAGATCAGATTTCCCATTTCTTGTTGTCGTATTACTTTGGTATGAGCCTATGAAGTGTTTACAAATTGCACTTTGAAACTAAATTCACTGAAAGAGTAACTATTATTGCTAACTGAGGTAGAATAATCTGAAAAGGCAAATTAGAACTTTTGACTTCAAACTTGTTTGATATTTCCCTAAAACCACTATGACAGGAGGTCACAAGAGAATTCTCGCTTTATGAAATGGTGCAAACCATCTGTAGGATATGATATCAGCTGCAGAGAAAGGAACATTCAAGAGTTTCTGTGCTGTTTCTTCCCCTCAGGAACCAGGGTTGTTGCTTAAATAAGTCAGAAGATGAAAAGCACCTGGAAATGTAGTGGATTTTACAATGTTGCTACAATAGTAGTATTAAACACCTTTCAGTTGAAGAAAAATTGACTTCAGCTAATTCTAGCAGAAAAATGACCTGAGATATTTACTAATATCTCAGCAAGAACGATGAATTATTACAGACAGTGGTCAGAAAAGGGTGATTTGAGTCAGGTTTATATGACTTTAAGTAATAGGTTTTATGATGATAATTTTAACTCATGGAATGGGTTTTGCCTTGACCAGATAAATTGTTTTATATACTTGAAGATTTGGGGTCCATTTAAGAAAAATAATCTATGTCAACCAAATTTTCAGAAATCCAGATTTCCAATCATGATTATCTTGGGCTGTCATCAGACTGATAAGCGATGTTACCTCTTCTCTTTCTGTTTTTTTTTTTTTCAAGAGCAATGTATGCAGTTAAATGTTAAGATAATTATGTAAAGAAATTAACAACTCAGGTACCAAAAACTGTTAGAACACGAGGTTGATAAACATAGGAGCCCATTCTTAAAGTCCAAGAACAGACTCAACTCTCCTAATTACTGTGATCCACAGAGTGCAGGGAACTCATTCTCAGACCATTGAGTCCTCTAGTCTTCTTCAAGGGGAATTTCAGCCTGAAAACTCAAGTTTAAAAATAAGGAAGGAGTCATAGAAGATGTGCAATAGAACATGGAGAGGCCAAGCTTGTACTAATCTCAAGGCTTTATCTCTATTGGATAGCTTTAGGAATGCTGGACATTGCTATGCATGCTAGCTGCAGAGAAAATTAATCATCAGTTGTACCAGCTGGGAACCCTATAAGCTACAATAATAGGGAGCCTGGCAAGATTTGCTACTGGTACAAAACAGACATGAATATTAAGGGAGTAACCAATCACCTTCTGATTGGATTTATACCTGATCCACAAAATGGAGTCCAGACCTGGTACCTTCCTCTGGGTCAAGGACCTTTGGCTAGATAAGCCTCAGGCCCTAGGGGAAATCATACTACTATCATTCTCCTAATGACTTATCAATGGATTAGTGTATCTTTCAAGCCTCCTGAGAGAAGGTTTCTGCTGAATAAATAAAAGGAAACTATGATTGGGCCAATCAAAAAACAACAGTAATTTTCAGAGTCTTCGTTTCCACTTTTGTTGAGTTTCTTTTTACCAGAGAAAAGAAAGCTGAATTGAGTCCTTCTGGTTCTTGCTCCTCTGCTTTATTTACTGCTATTTATCTATAGGAAATATATTAGCATCAACATATATGCACAAAAATATATAAAGATACATTTTCATGTATCTGAATATATGTGACTACCCCTAGAGTCCTGCAGTATATATTTATTCACATTATCATTTTACTTGTAATCATTTAGAAGGGCTATACTTTTCATCAGAATGAAAAGATTTGAAAGGTTGATTCAATTATTTTTGTGATGACATATCTTAATAAATAATGTTCCTGAGAATTAGAGAGAAGGTTCTTGTTACAAAGCTTGGCCATCCCACATATTTGACCTCTGCCTGTGGCTAGTTTACATTCCCAGTTCTCTGCAATGGGGCGATGGAGCCAAAGGACCTGTCATCAGAAGCCAAACCAATTGGATCATTCTTCACTTAGTTTCCCAAATTATAAAGCCAAGTAAGCCCTTTTTATACATTCTTTAAAGTTAAAAAAAAAAAGAGAGAGAAGATAAAGGGAATAGGAGAGGAACGAAAAAGAAAAGAGGGGAAATGGAGGGGAAGAGAGAGTGAAGGGAAGGAAGAGAGGAGAGGGGAATGGGAAGGAAGGCAAGAAAGAAACAACTCTGGTTTTGAGATCGTGGCTTTGATAAAAGGGCCTGGGTGTCCATTTTTTTTTTTTTTTCTGAAAATGGAAGAGAACAAAGGTGAATACAGAGTGTTTGTGATTGAAAGACAATAAAACGGACCATCTATCCATTTATTTGTCTTCAGTATCAGTTCTTCTTACCTTTATTTTTTGTTTGGGTTTTAAAATACCTTGAAGTGGGACTGGAGAAGTGACTCAGCAGTTAATTGCACAGGCTGCTCTAGCACTCGCATGGCAGCTAACGACAGCCTGCAACTCCAGTTCCGGGGATTTCAATCCCTCTTCTGGCCTCTGTGGGTACTGCATCTACATAGTGCACTTGGTTACATACAGGTAAAACACTCATATGTTTTAAATAAAAAATGAGTAAATCAAAAAAAAAATTTGAAGTAACAAAGAATAACACATAACTAATGTGTCACAATTAATTTTTTTCTTTTATATCTTTAGTTAAATTTTAAGTATAAAAAGGAGTATCATATACTTATTCTTTTAAATGAGCAAAGAGAAAAATGGATAAAAACTGTGCTTTACTATTAAGACATTCCTGTAGCCTGTAGGTGTGGTGATGCACACCTTTAATCCTAGCACTTGGGAGGCAGAGGCTTGTGAGTTCAAGGCCAGGCTGGTCTACAGAGTGAGTTCCAGGACAGCGGGAGCTACAGGGAGACCCTGTCTCAAAAAGACAAAAAACAAAACAAACAAACAAAAAAAATTCCTGTTAATTCAGTGTATTTTCTGTTTTCTCTCTCTGGTGAGATTAAACATTTTATATTTAATTATAAACTTAAAAATACTGGCACCTCATGAAGCATTTCACAACTTGCAAAAGCAGAGTGAAGAAGATGGAGCTGTGGGGCTTGGGGAGTTTCGTAGATTGACTTTTCCATGTGGGAAATCCCCTTGTCTAGAAGGATCAGAGTAAGGAAAATTCAGCCAGTGCAGCAGGTGATTCCACAGTGTTTTCTAGGAAACAGGCTAAGCTTTGGAACTCAAGGGTATTTTAAGAATCTAATGTAGGTTCCTAATTTTAAAGACTGGAACATGAAAGTTAAAGTTGGTTAATGACTAACCCAAGGTCTTCTAATTCCCTGACACACTGTTCTATATCATCATTTCTACTTTTTTTTGAGATTTTTTTCCTTCTATTACTTTTTTATTTTTTTTCATTTTTTAACAATAAGTAATAATTTATGAGTACAAGCATCCTTCATGTAAAACCAATTTGCATCATTTCTACTTTTACTCCTTAAACCTAACCTCATCCCACATCCATGTTTTTTCATAACATCCAAAATGTCCTACCTACTCTCTTAAAAATGGAACATTTTTACCCTCTTGTCAGCTCCTTCCCTGTCACTTATCATCTCTTTCTTTCACCCCAAAGCTATTTATATAGTTAGAAAAAAAATGTCTGAAAGCTTCAATGAAACCAATATTTTTTGTGACGCTCAAACCCTCTCCTATCCTGATGCTCGGGAATTCCACGGTCAGCATTTTGTGCTATTTCTATGAAACCAGTCAGTAAGCATTGGGGAAAGGCTAGCAGGAAAAAAGGCTTAGTTTAAATTTCATTCTAGAAATCATGGACTTGTAGATACCAGGAAGAGGGTTTTTACTGCAGTAATGATAGCTAGCAGTTAGCTGGACTCACTGGGTTAATTGCCTAACAGACAAATATTAATCAACAGCAGTTGGCAATGAGGCTGTCACCTCGCTGTGCGTGTGGAGGTCAGCCACTTATCCACTGTGTTGGTCAGCTTCTCTTCTGGAGACAGCAGTACTGCTCTGTTTCCTACAGCTCCATGAGGCAGTAAAAGCTGTATAAATATTAGTCAGTGTTTTGATGAGAACACTTTGGAATTATATGTCTTCCTTACTCCAAGGAGCAGTGCAGATTCTTTTGGAAAAGCCACCAAGATTTTTGTATTGACTGCGAATTATGCCCAATACATGGGGTGATGATGAATTAGAGAACACGTAGAATTTGGGGCCATAATAATTAGGCTCAAGATCTAGACATAGCATCTGTGGATTCCTGGTGCAGTAATTTGATCTTATGTGTCTTTACTTTAAGAAACAAAATTGTTCTAATTAGCTTGTTGTTTAATAAGATTTTGGTGAATTGATAATATAGTATGTGACAGACATCATTTAATAAGTGATAAACTAACATAAATATGATATTGGAATTCAGATTCCATGTAAGAATTATCCTATGGAAATTCCTGAACTATCTTTGTTCTTAATTTTTTATTGAACTTTTGCTTATTTCATACAACCTTTCATAATCAAATTTATACCCATTCCCCCTTCCATGCCCCCAACCCACCAGCGCTCATGCATTCTGCTGTACATGTCTTGCATCTTTTTTCAGTCTTTTTTAAAATTTCTCAATGCAGAAGTTTACTGTTTCAGTCAGTTCTTTGAACAAGTCTTTTGTTTTTGTTCCCTTTAATTTTATATTACTCCAAAATATGCATGCATATAATCCACACATATACCAAAATTACAACATCTGAAAATAAAATATAGGTTAATTCCAAAATACGTTTAGGGATTCACCTTTTAAAAGTAGAGTTGTATGAAGGAAAAAAAATATATTACTTTACATTCCTAAATTACATAGCAAATTGATGTATGTTTTAATGTACTTTTTATAGTAGCAGCAGGTATTATATTTGCTAAAAAAGAAAAAAGAAAGTTACTCAGTTTGCCTTACAAATAAGGATTTAGTGCTAGGATCCACAAACGACAGACATTATACATTGTTTTTTGTTGTTGTTGTTTTTTTTTTTTCTGGGACTGTGTTACTTCATTTAGCATAACAGCTTAGAAGCTGTTCCATCCATTTATCTGCAAGATGTCATCTTTCTTGACCACTGCATAGAACTCCATTGTGTAGATGTACCACATTTTCATTAACCTCTTATCAGTTGAGGGATACTTGGGCTGCTTCCAGATCTTCGCTATTGTGAAGAGAGCCGCAATAAACATGCTTGTGCACATATCTCTACAAAAGGATGAATCTCTGGAGTAGATACCCAGGAGTGGTATGACTGGATCAGGTGGTAGGTTCATTTTGTGTCTTTTACGAGTTCTCCACACTGCTTTCCATAGGGATTACACGAGTTTGCATTCCCACCAGCAGTGAATGAGTCTCAACTAAGGCAATAGAAAATCAGAGCTACATTAAAAGTTTTCCCGAAGGTCACACTAAAGATCTTGAAGACTTACTGAGGGGACAAAATAAACGCTCTGTTTTACATGGCAGGAAATTCAATAATTACAAAATTTAAGAGTTCAAGTTGAGAGTCTCGAACACTTCCCAACCTTGTCAGTGTGCTCTGGTAAACTGAGTAGATCCTTCTCCACACTTGACCTTACCTGAAAGGCAGAGAAACAATGATCTTTCTCTTAGATGGCATGTCATAGCATCTCCAGAATGTCTCTGGTCCCCTGTGATTGACTGGAAGCCATAACTTTTCAGTGAGGTCCAACCACAGGACACTTCTTCTCTGGTCTGGACTCTGTAATCTGCCAAGTACTTTCACATGTGCTATCAGTGTGCTGGGTGCCCCTGACTCTGTTTCCTCTTACCCACTGCGTACATTCTTACAAATCATTTACTTTTCATAAATTGCAAATTACGTGTGTTGTTGTTTTCCTTTGTTGTGTACATGTGTATAGGAGGAGCACATGTGTGTGCAGGCACTTGTACATTTGTGAGCCATGCATGTAGAGCCCACAGGTTGACATCAGGTATCTTCCTCAACAACTCATCACATTGTATACTGAGAAAAAGACTCACTGAAGTCTATAGCTGCCTATTTGGCCAGTCTGTCTGGTCATCTTGCTCCAGGGATCCCTGTCCCTGCCTCAGGAGCACTGGAATTGCAGGTAGGCCATTTTTCTTTATCTTTTTTGAGACAGGGTGTCCCTGTAGCCCCAGCTGTCCTGGCACTCACTCCGTAGACCAGGCTGGCCTTGAACTCACAAAGATTCGCCTGCCTCTGCCTCCCGAGTGCTAGGATTAAAGGCGTGCGCCACCATGCCCGGCCCCATCTGCCATTTTTATGGCTCCTGGGGATTCAACTTCTAGTCTTCATGCTTATAAGGTAAGTGTAAGAAGATCCAGTTTGAATTGGGGGCTAGTCCTCAGCTAGCACCCCTCAGGGCACCAAGTGGATGGGAGTCAGGGGATTTCTCTGACCCCACCCCAAGGAGGAGCAGACAACATGGCCCAGGTGCATGATGTTGGGTGGTGGAGTAGTGTGCAGTGGCGCAGAATTTGGGGCCTGTGATTGGCTCTGGGAGCTGACGTCATTTGGCTTATAAAAGCAGGCCGTAGTGGGCAATAAATCAAATTATCCATTACCATCGTTATAGAATTCCCAACCATCATTTTTTGGATGCATACAGGCCAAAGCAGGCCGGCATTTCGTTCGGGTGGACAGTGAGTTGGAAAGGGGTTCTTGGACCACCAACCTGGATAGCTGGTGTGAGTGGACATAGGCTGAAGATAGGCCATCAGCCATCAGCCATCATCAGCCTGAAATTCCTGTCCAGGGGCCAGCAGTCTCTGGGCAGGAGGGAAATCACAGTCAAAAATGGGAAATGTTCCGTTGTCCCAGGCTAAGGACCTGAGGTGGAAGTGCCTCTCAAGTCAGGTTACAGAAGTAACCAGCTGACCTCAGCATCAAGAGGTCAGTTCCGTACAGTGGCCGCAGGGGGTAGTGTGCTCCCCTTTCCCTTAGCAGGGCCACATTGTACCTGCTCGTGGCATAGAAAGCTTCCAACAGGTCAGTGCTTTATCCACTGAGCCATGTCCCCATCCCCTGGTTCTTTCTTAGAAAAATATGATCTCAGTTCGAGTGACAGCACTATTTTTATCTGTGACCACAAAACAGGCAACATCATGAGGACCACAGATGCTCTTTAACAAAAGTTAGATCATTCTCAGCCAAGTAGCTCTCTTTTTTAAATTTTATTTATTTTTTATGTGCATGAATGTACTGTCTGCATGTAGGTTGGTGCACCCCTGTGGTGCAATGCTGCGGAGGTCAGAAGAGGGTGTCGGATTCCCCTGGAACTAGAATTCAAGACGGTTCTCAGCTGCCATGTGGGTGCTGGGGATCGAACCCAGGTCCTCTGCAAGAGCAGTCGGCGCTCCCAACCGCTAGGCCATCTCTCCAACCCTCGGCCAAGTAACAATCAAATCCGAACTGGCATCTTCCTTCTCTGGACCCTAAAATGCCGGTGCTTTTAGCAGGATTTCTGATTTTTGTGTGCCTAGTTCATTTATCCATATCTCACAGAATGTGATATAGCTTAGTCTCCTTTCACAAATCCCATAGGTTCTAGGTTTATTTTTTAAAACAAATGCATGGTGTCTCATTTTATCTATGGTATTTATGCTTAACATTGAATTAAAAGAGCCACATGCTTCCAAATCAAGAGTATGCAGTCTGCTTGCCGTAACCACTTTAAACTGGGAAGTTGCAGCTTGTACTGCTCATTACCAGTGTGGCTGGGCCACCAATTTTCCGTCTTGCAACCTGCCGTTCTCTGGTGACTGGAGGCTGTGCAGCCTTTGTTGGCCAGCTGTGATAAAGCTGTTCTGCTGTGTCATAGAAATAAGATGTGGCCGAGTGGAACATGAAGAATATTCTATGCCAGACTGAACTAGAAGAGGGTTAGATTGGTTAATAAAGTAGGGGTTATATGAATGTTATTTTTTAAGTCAACCTTGAGGACTTGTGTGGATTTATTCCTTTTTTTTTTTTTTTTTTTTTTTTTTTTTTTTTTTTTTTTGAGACGGGTCTCCCTGTAGGTTCTGGCTGTCCTGGAAACTTCACTCTGTAAGACCAGGCTGGCCGTGAACTCACAGAGACCGCGTGCCCTTGTCTCCCCCAGTGCTTATGGAAATTAAAGGACGGTGCGCCACCAAGCCCCGCAATTTATTTCTGTTTTATGTGTATCATTTTACTGTCTGCATGCACATCTGTGCCCCCGCTGTCGTGCAATGCCCGCGGAGGTCAGGACCTTACAAATAAGGATTTAGTGCTAGGATCAAAACGACAAGACATTATAACATTGGTTTTTGTTATAATTTTGTTGTTTCTTTTTTGTATCTGGGAGTTTGTGTTACTTCATTCTTTAGCATAACACTTAAGAAGCTGTTCATCCATTTTACTGAAGCATGTCATCTTTCCTTACCATTGCATAGAACTTCCATTGTGTCAGATTGTACCACATGGGCGGGGGATTCCCCTGGTAACTGGGAGTTCTCCTGGAATGAGTTCAGACTGTTCTCCGGCCCCGCCAATGTGGGTGCTGGGGATCGAACCCGCCGGTCCTCTGTAAGAGCAGTCGGGCTGCTCTTAACCGCTAGGCCATCTCTCCAGCCCCATGGATTTATTCTTATCAGCTGCCTCATTGTATGAAACTAAAATGATCTTAAAGCATTTAAAGGTGGGAAATACTCATGTTGGCTCCAGGTTTCAGAGGCTTGAAAGAGACCTGAGGCTCACCTCAAGACAAATCAGACAGAAGAAGGGATGGGGACCAGGCATAATCCTCAAGGGCATGTTCCTGGTGACTTGCTTCCCCCAGATAGGTTCCACCTTCTAAATTCCTTCTCCTCCCAATAAAGCGCCACCAGCTAGAAACCAAGTGTTCAACACCTGAGTCTGCAAGGGACATTCCACATTTTTTTTATTATTTAATTTAATTTATTCCTGTATGTGTATGACATGTATGTTGTCTTGCATGCAAGTTTGGCACCCTTGTCATACAATGCCGCGGGAGGTCAGAAGAGAGTGTCGGATTCCCCTGGAACTGGAGTTCTCCTGGAATTGGAGTTACAGACGGTTCTCAGCCACCATATGGGTGCTGGGGATCAAACCCGGGTCCTCTGCAAGAGCAGTCGGTGCTCTTAACCCCTAGGCCATCTCTCCAGCCCCATTCCACATTTTTTAATTTTTATTTTATTTTATTTATATGTATGAATGTACTATCTCCATGTAGGTTTGTGCACTCGTGTCATGCAATGCCACGGACTTCAGAAGAGGATGTCGGATTCCCCTAGAACTGGAGTTCTCCTGGAATTGGAGTTACAGACGGTTCTCAGCCAACATATGGGTGCTGGGGATTGAACCTGGGTCCTCTGCAAGAGCAGTCAGTGCTCTTAACCGCTAGGCCATCTCTCCAGCCTCAGGACATTCCACATTTAAACAGAAGCATGAGTAAAGTAAGACTGAACTTCTGACCCACGTTGTACCTTTTGACATTTGGGATATTATGTGCATAAAACTCTGCCTTTCAGAACCTCAAAGTTCTTGTTTGGAAATAAAAGACTTGGGATTAGCTCCTTTTCTCTCTTCTCTCACCATACTCCTCAAACCACACCAAACCTAGAGTATATAAAACACATACCAAATGTCAGAAGAATGAATTTTGAGAATCTCTACATAGTTAGGCAGTTTTTTTGTTTGTTTGTTTTGTTTTGTTTTTTTTGTCTTTTTGAGACAGGGTCTCCCTGAGGCCTCAGCTGTCCTGGAACTCACTCTAAAAGTAGACCTATGTTTGTTTGTTTGTTTTACCCTAGAGCTCTAACTTAATGGTTAAAATCATCTACTTTAATAATTCAAGGTATACCAGTTAGTCTGGGACATAAAGAAAAAGAAAACAAAGTCTTCAAAGTACTCATCTCCAATTTTTCATAAATAACAGTTATCCAGGGAAAGCGCAGTGGTACCTGTTAAGGTTCTTCCCATCTGAGCTCAGTCAGGAGGAATGCCAACCAGATCAGTAATAACAGCCTCCTGAGTGGGGAGAAATGAAGGCTGTTCAATTTTGTATTCTGCTCATTTCTATTTTAGAAGAAAACAGTTGACAGTGTCTCATTGAAAAGAAAATGCACTCCGATTTCATCATCAAATAGTATTTATTATTAATCCCCAGAGGGAGCATGGGGCTGTGCTGAGCATGCCAATTTGCCTGCCACCTGCAAGTGGCATTTCTATGCGTCAGAACCTGGTCTCCTTGATGTCGATGCTAGAGGTGAGAAAGGGCAGTGACAAAAAGATTAAAGGGATGAAAAATAGACTTTGGAGGAAAGGTCACAGGAATCACAAAAGGTTAGTCAGAGAAGAGAAGGCACAGGGGTTGCCTGGTTACTGCTTCGCAGCCTAGGGGAGGTTTGCACATGGAGCATATCTGTGAGCAGGTAGCCTATAGTACTGCAGAATATCAAACAAGAGGGCATGCATTTAGATTAAGTGGAGGAAATGTCGAGCTGCCTAAAGAATTGAACTACTTAGACTGTGAATTTTTATCCTGAGAGATGTTTAAGGAAGGCTAGTGGTTAAATCTGAGAGAGGGACCCAATAGGGTTTCTCCCGGTCTTGGGTTATGATTGCACAGCTATCTTAAAATGACCATATTATTTTCCAAATCTAAAGATTTCTTTGAAGTGGAGATATCACTAGAGCAACACAAAGTCGGAACATATTTTACTATGAAATAGGCATTTGTACAATCCCTAAGTGAGATTTTAAGAAGTGAAAATTCAGATGAGACAAATGTAGGCAGCAAAGGCGGGAATAGACTGCATCAACAAGAGATGTGAGAATGGTAATGAATGACTGAGACTTTGGAGTTGATAAGGCCACTGTTGGAATACTTGTCCTACTACTAATTAATCACCTGATTGACAACAAGCTGCTTAGCTTCTAAGCTTCCATTTCCTTATCTATATGATGAAAATGAGACAATTCCACAAAGCCATCACTAGGGTTAAATGAGAAACTTATTGAAAGTATAATACAGTACGTGACATATGGTAGGCATTTAAAGTGATAAAGTGGTGATACTTGGTGACAGTAATTATTACTATAAAAGACAAGTCATTCAGCTTTGACCAGGATATATTAATTGTACAAATAATGGATTTCAATTGGAACATTTTCAGGTATGTATATATTGTGATTAGGTCATATTCAACCACTCAGCTGCCCTCTTTTATAACCCTCCTTTCTCCATCTCACATCATCTCCCTTCTGAAAACCAATTCAATTTAAGTAGAAAATTGAATGTATATAAAAGAATAATGGAAAGATGCAGCTAAAACAAGCCTTGACACCACTCATGCATCGTGCTCCTTATCCTGAAATTTTCCTACTGTTCTACTTTAAGAAGAAAAGCAAACTTCCATGAATCCCCACACAGCTGTTTGATCCATGGGCATGCCTCTGTTAAGAATATTATTACATACAATAATGAGTATTACTTTTGGCCACATGAGGATAGACGTGAGTTTTGCTGAGATTTGCAGCCCTATTCCCTGGCACCATACTCATGAAGTGCTAAGTGACTTACTTTGCTCTGCTCTCAGGTGCTCCTGTCCTGTCATGGGGCAAAGGAAGCCATCAAGGTTTGACTTTCTCAAATAACATTCAGGAGATGTGGCAGGGGTATTGTCTTATTCTGAGCTGGGCTGGCTTCTGCTTGAGGAAACCCCTGTGTTTCCAGTGTCCTGCATGCTCCTGATACCCCTAGAACCATACCTAACTGGGTAGTCAGCCTGAAGCCACATGTGTTTAGTAAACCACAGAGTTACATTTAATGAATTTTTTTTTTTTTTTGGTCTTTTCGAGACAGGGTCTCTCTGTAGCCCCAGCTGTCCTGGAACTCACTCTGTTGACCAGGCTGGCCTTGAATTCACAGAGATCTGCCTGCCTCTGCCTCCCAAGTGCTAGGATTAAAGGCATGCACCACTATGCCTGGCACATTTAATGAATTCTAAGTGGTGTGGTGAAAGTGACCCATGGGATGAAGCGTCCCATTCTATGCCTGCCATTATCCAAAACAGGCTGGTCCCAAATATTAATTCATGTTGATTTAGTGCATCGCCTAGTAAGCCACTCTGTCTGCTCTAGTAAAATAAGAGAATGTATTAGTCACTCTTCTGTTGCCGTGATAAAACCACCATGGCCAAGGGAACTTATAAATGGAAGAGTTTACAATGGAGTTCTACGCAGCAGTAAAGAAAGATGACATTGGGGCTGGAGAGATGGCCTAGCGGTTAAGAGCACCGACTGCTCTTGCAGAGGACCTGGGTTCGATCCCCAGCACCCACATGGCGGCTGAGAACCATCCATAACTCCAATTCCAGGAGAACTCCAGTTCCAGGGGAATCCGACACCCTCTTCTGACCTCCGCGGCATTGCACGACACGGGTGCACAAACCTACATGCAGACAGTACATTCATACACATAAAATAAATAAAATTTAAAAAAAAGAAAGATGACATCATGAGCTTTGCAGGAAAATGGCTGGAGCTAGAAGACATCATGCCGAGTGAAGTAACACAGTCCCAGAAAAACAAACGACGAATGGTATCCCTCATCTGTGGATGCTAGTGCCAATTACCTAGTTGTAAGTATTTCTTGTGCACGACCCCTTGAGCTTTTGTCCAAAGCAGTTGGGAGTGATGCATATTGGAAACAACAACAGCAACAACAATGGAAAGGACTGCATCAAAGAACTGACTGAAACTGAACTTCTGCTCAAAACAGTCAATTTCCACATGGAGAATATCAAGAAAGATTGAGAAAGAGATGAAAAGCATGTTTGGCAGAATACATGAGCTCCGGTGGGGTGGGGGGATGGGGGGACACGGGTCTAGATTTGATAATCTTGTACAAAATATATATTAAAAACAAGAAAAAAAAAAGGAAATGAGCTCTTTGATGAAAAAAAATGGAAGAGTTTATTTGAGCTTACAATTGACAGTTCCAGGGAATTAGAGTTCATTGTGGTGGGGAGGCGTGGCGGCAGGAGCTGGAGCAGAAAGCTGAAGTTCACATCTTCCAGTGAGCACAGGAAAAAGACAGAGAGCAACTGGAGCCTGCAAGCTTATTGAACTCACTAAGCTGGCCCCCCAGCGACATACTTCCTCCAGCATGGCCACACCTTCTAAGACCTTCTAAAACAGTGCCACCAACTAGGGACAAAATGTCTGAATACTTGAAGCCTGTGGAGGACATTCTCATTCAAACCACCACAGAGAACTAATCACATCTTGGAGTAAAAGGTTTTCTACCTTTTCAGAATGAGAATCCAAGAGTACCTATAGTTTAGTAGACAGAGTCTTACACTTAGACACCTGGAATTGAAGGTGGCTTTTCCTCAGTTTTGTTCTAATTGCCCTATATTCCCAGTTAGGAGTTAAATGTGACTAAACATGCCTATGTTGCAAGTACAGGAGATTTGCTCATCTATACTTTCATGTTTTTTGTCATTCACCTGTCTGCTCTGTGAAAGAAAAGTAGTAATGTTTTGTGATACTTTAGATTTCTTTTTTCCTTATTGTTTTATTATTTTTATTTTATGTATATGAGTATAATGCCTGCATCTAGGTCAGAAGAAGGCATTGGATCCCCTGGAACTGAAGTTATGGGTAGTTGTTAGCTGCCATAAGGGTGGTAGGAATTGAACCCAGGTCCTCTGCAAGAGCAGCCAGTGCTCTTAACTGCTAAGCCATCTCTCTAGCTCCAATACTTTGGATTTCTTAAAATATAAATGTAAGACCTTATATTATTTCAAGTGTCTTCAACATATTCCTATAAAATAATTATTCACTTTTACTAATACAGCTCTAGGAAATGATATTCTTTAAAAGTCCAGTACTCAGTAAGTACCCAACTCATTGAACTATGATAATTTGGCATAATTCCCCATATTCACATAATTTTAAACTGAACCACATCTTTAAAAAACACACAGAGATCATTTCATCTATTAGAGTCTTCTCAGACCTTTTCTGTGAAGATCTCAGGTTTCTGTAGCCTTTTCCTGTAGTAATCACTGGCATTATTTGCTTGCAGACAGACTGACCACAAGTATTTTCTAACCCCTGAGTAGCACACAGAATTAAAATAAAAGAATCTGAAAGAAAAGGGTTGGAGAGGCAGCTATAAATCAATCAGTAAGCCGGAATTGAACTGGTGTCCACTCAAGAGCATCAACTCCCAAGCATTGCAGAATTAATAGCAACCCACTCTGCTGCTGTATAATTTACCTTAAGACCTCTCTTTCTCTAATTTTCTCTTTCTCTCCCTCTCTTAGAGACAGAAACAGAGAGAATTTAATAAAAAAGTAATTCCGCATGAAGTAGGGGAAAATGTAATATTTCTTTTTCTACTTGTGACTCAAATGACCATGTCTAAGTCACTTGACCCTAACAGTTTCCTATAAACTCTTTAAATGAATATTTTAATGCTTATCTTTCCTCCCAAGATTGTTCTAAAAATCAGAATCAATAACGTAGGGAAAAAGTCTTGGAATACCATGTCCTAGTGGTACTGGTTAAACACAATAGGTCAGGGGCTGAAGAGATGGCTCAGCAGTTAAAAGCACTAACTGCTCTTGCTGAGGACCTAGGTTAGATTCCTAGTACCCACATGGTGGGTAACTCCAGTTCCAGGAGATCTGATGCCATCTTCTAACCACTGTGGACATTGTATGATGCTGTGCACCTACCTACATGCAGGCAAAATGTAGGTAGGTGCACAGCATCATCATTCAATAAAGTAAAAATAATAAATATTTTTTAATATTTTGAAGTTTTATTCTTAATCATGTAAGAAACTAAGAACTGAATAAATTTCTGGACACCTATCACCTACCAAAGTTAAATCAATATTTTATAAAAACAAATAGATCCATAATGACCAACAAGATTCAGGAAATTTTTTTTAAAAACCCATGAAGCCGGGGCTGGAGAGATGGCCTAGCGGTTAAGAGCGCCGACCGCTCTTGCAGAGGAGCCGGGTTCGATCCCCAGCACCCACATGGCGGCTGAGAACCGTCCGAAACTTCAATTCCAAGAGAACTCCAGTTCCAGGGGAATCCAAGACCCTCTTCTGACCTCCGCGGCATTGCACGACACGGGTGCACAAACCTGCATGCAAACGGTACATTCATACACATACAGAAATAAATAAAATTAAAAAAAAAATCTTATTAAAAAAACCCATGAAGCCAAAAAAAAGTGAGGGGACATGAAAGTGGGATGGGGACTAGGTGGGAGGAGGGTGAGGTTGGTGGGAAAGGGAGGGGACATAAATATGACCAGAATGCATTATATTCTTGTGTGGAAATATCAAAGAATAAATTAACTTATTAAAATCTTGGAACAGATTTCTTACATTTGTATATGTTCACAATAGTCACTTATATATTAAAATCAAGATTATGTGAAACTGAATTTTGGACTTACAGGTCAAAAGTATTAGTAGAATGATATTTCTTACATATGTGGGAAATTTCAACTGAAGAACTGTATGCTAAAGCAACTGTAACAACGTAGGTAACAGTTTGTATCACTTTGGTACTAAAGCTAAAGCTTCTTCCCATCTTCTCAGGGAAGTCTTGCTTTGGACATTTTAAAAACTGGCTATTCTACTTATAGTAATTATCTTGGAGATTTATCAAAATTAAATATGAAATTCACCTCTCAAAGAAATGTGAGTCTGGGTGAAGTGGTACAGGCCTTTAATCCCAACACCCGGGAGGCAGAGGCAGGTGGATCTCTGTGAGATCAAGGCCAGCCTCATCTACATAGGGAATTCCAAGCCAGATGGGTCTGACTACAAATAGACCCTGTTTCAAAAAAAAAATGCAGGAAAGGAGAAAGAAAGGAGGAAGGAAGGAAAGAAAAGGAAGGAAGGAAGGAAGGAAGGAAGGAAGGAAGGAAGGAAGGAAAGAAAGAAAGAAAGAAAGAAAGAAAGAAAGAAAGAAAGAAAGAAAGAAAGAAAGAAAGAAAGAAAGGAAGGAAAGAAAGGAAAGAAAGAAAAGCATTATCCTCTATTTTAATACCTAGTGTTTAATGCCACACCTAGAATGAGTATTTGTAAAATTTATTTCAACAATTCTCTCTAAAATGTGAAGTAGATACATGTGTTTCCCCTTTGAATGCTACTATGCCATATATGTTGCTTAAAGAGCCCACCTTCATTCCCCTGAACCCAACCCAAGCACCATACCTTTGTCATGCACTGTTCTGGCTTCCATTCACAGGCTAGTGAGGAGATGGACAGGCACAGACCGACCATCCATGATGTCCACTATATGCAAAACACTGGGAATCTAAGTTTGTCCTATAAAATTGCAATGAAATACTGAAGATTTTATAATCTTGGCTAGGAAAAAAAAGGACAGGTGGGTAGAATATAACAATTCAGGGTCAGAGTCCAGAACTGCAGACTCAGGATCTGATGACACCTGTGTGCTGGGTGCTCATGGGTCTGGCAGACATCCTTCCTTCCTATCTCCCTCCTTTCCTCCTTCCCTCCTCCCTCTTTCCTTCCTCCTTCCCTTCCTTTTCTTCCTGCCCCCTTCCTTCCCCCTTCCCTTTACTTCCTTCCACGTTTGGGAGCTAAGAGAGAGAGGGAGAGTTCTGTATTTAAGGCTGGGATCTGGGAGTGATTTGAGTGTAGTACTCGGATTAATTTCTGTCTGGCTTTATGGATTTTACACTGTGAACTGGGACACTGAAAGTTGCCTGCTGTGACTGGATTCTACACCAAATGCAAAATCGAAGCCCCTCCATTATCAAGAAGCTACTTTTCTCAATCCTGTCTCTCTAATGATCACATACTGTTTCCCAGGAAGTGCTCCTAAATTATTTAAGACGAACAGCCTGTCACCCCATGCATTAAGATTTGACTGTGCGCATCCAATTCCTAGGATACACTTGATCTCATTCTTTTGGCTTTGGGGAAGAAATCAACAACAAAGATTTTCTCTATGTGTGTCTGCTTGCTTGGAAGTGTAGCTGAGTACTTATTTATTTATTTATTTATTCATTTATTTGTTCATTTATTTATTTTTTGAAGAGAAAATGATTAGAGTTGTCTCTTAAACTGAAATTATAGGTGAACCACTCTGTCCCCTATACTGGATTTGAACTGTTATCCCAAATGCTCAGACACAGCAACTGCAGAAATAAAGAACACGTTTCCTAATAATCAGTTGAGGACATTTTAAGAGAAATAATGCTATAGCCTTTAATTTAGGGTGGCACCCTGCAGGTGAAGGAAGGAAAGCAAGAGGGAAGAGGTGACATTTTCATGAGCGTGGAGAATAAGGGGAGGTGGAAAGCCAGGAGAACGCAGGAAGGTGGGGAGGGAGCGAAGAGGATAGGAATAGAAGGGAGGAGAAAAGGAAGACACTGGGAGGTGAGGGAGGGGTAAAGGAGCGAGCCAAACAGGGAAGAGATTGCAGGTAAAAATAAAACAGAAAAAGCCCAGGTGGAATTCATGCAAACTGTTCCCATCAACGCCGCTACTCCCTCCTGTCACCGCAACTGTCAAACAGGCTCCGCTCGTAATGAAAGGAAAAATATTTTATTCAGATTTATTAATTTGAAAATGAAGCCCGCCTGTCGAGAGGGGGACAGTTCTTCTCAATCTGTCATCGTTGAACCACACGCTCCTGACACCGGGATTCATTTGTCTTGTCGGCTCTGACAGTCGGATTCTCCCAGAGCTCTTCCTAGTGGATCGCCCTGGGATTTTAAACCGGATGAAACACATTCCGACAAGGAACAGCCTCTTTATTAATGCAAATTACATGAGGAGGAGAGAAAAAAAGAGAGAAAGAGAGAGGCGCCGGCAGCCGCTGCGGTGTTCTTATCCCTGTATCAGTCATCCGTTATTTACATTTATACACATTTTTCAGTTTTAATAAAAGGAGACCCGGATTTTCAGTGACATTTATGGACAGTTTGTTTCAAAAAAAATGATGCCATCACTGTAATTGTATGCAAAAGAAACCCGCGCCGCGCTCTCCTCTTTCTGCTCTAAGTCCAGGGAGCCGGCCGCGCCTTCTGCACTGCTCACAAGGGGCGCATCGGGGATCTCCAGGCCACCAGCATCAGTGACCGCACTGCCACCAGCGTAGTCGGACCCTCGGGGACGGCCTGTGCCTACCCGCCGCCCTCCCTGCTGCCTCTGCGGGCGCCAGAATGACCTGGGCGGCCTGGAGATTGTCGCCGGTGCCAACCTCGCTTGCCAAGGCCTTGTCTTTGTCTTTAGAGCAAAATAGGAGCTGCATCCTCAGCTACTCAGGCCACACAATCCTCACACACGTGTGTCACAGGGCCTGCGACTCGGATAACTGGACTGGACCAGGAAAATGTTTGCATTTTCATTTTTTAACTAGAAGAAATAATAATACATATTTAATAATGAAGGACTGAATTTTACTTGTTTTGGGGCCAATGTAGTGGTTAAAAGAATGTATTATTAGGGGCTGGAGAGATGGCCTAGTGGTTAAGAGCGCTGACCGCTCTTACAGAGGAACCGGGTTCGATCCCCAGCACCCACATGGCGGCCGAGAAACGTCCGAAACTTCAATTCCAGGAGAACTCCAGTTCCAGGGGAATCCGACGCCCTCTTCTGACCTCCGCAGCATTGCACGACACGGGTGCACAGACCTGCATGCAGACAGTACCTTCATACACATACAGAAATAAATAAAATTAATAAAAAAAAAGAATGTATTATTATTATTTTCCAGTCGGGATAGAGGTCCAGAGATTTTTTTTTTTCAATCCCCTGGAAGACAAGGCCTTTTGGCCTAGCAAGTTTCCTTGCATGATATACAGGTAGGAGGTTTGGAAGTGGCGATTTCTCTCAAGCTTCTGCTTGGATGAAATCTTTCTCGACAGTAGGCAAGCGATGGGCATCATGCTTCAGGTTGGCTCTAGCATCAAACAGAGAAATCAGGCAAGGACAGAGGCTCAGGATAAGCTTAAAGGAAGAGTTTACTGGGGCTAGAGAGATGGCTCAGGTGTTAAAAGCATTGGCTGCCCTTGCCAAGGACCCAGGTTCAGTTCTAATCACGCTGGTCTCAGCTAACAGCCATCAGTAACTCCAGTTCCAAGAGACCCAGCACCTTCTTCTGACCTCCTCAGGCACTGCACTACCTGGCTGCACTTACACTCATATGCATGTATATAAACAAAAATAAATATAAATAAAACAAAAAAATTAATTAATAAAATTGTTTTTTAAAAGAGCTTGAGCCAGCCTTGGGCTGTGATCAGCAGGATTCTGACTCTCACTGTTGCTAGTGGAGATGAAGTTGTGCCTGCGTCACATCTGATGGCCTTGAATGACATCAGTGGGTCTGGTAGATCCCTCTCCCACCCAACCCCAGACCCCCCAGCACACTAGCACCCAATAGTGTTCATTTCTTAACAGAGTGGCAAACCAGTGTGATTTCCTGACACAGGCTTGTAATCTCATAGTGCCTGTTCACAGCTTTCCAGGGTGCAGCAGAAGAAGCATTTGGTACCAATACAGAATCAGTTCTTAGGTAAAGGTGGAGACTTGGGAAATCATGTTCACATCTCTCCATCTCAGTTTCCTAATCTACAAAATGGGAGCATTAGACTAGACCAGATATTCCTAAAGTGTGGCCCCAAACCAACAGCTCAGCTGACTAGAAAGACAAATTCTTGGCCCTCCATTCTCCCTACCTCTGCTGACCCAGTGGTAACACCAACTTCAGATGTCTCTGACCCACCAGAGCCCTTAGACCAGCCTTTTACAGCTCTGTTACTGCAGTTTCCTAGACAGCTCAGGTGCTCTTCCATATCCAGTAGGTTTAAATACAGCCAGGCCTTCATGTCTGCAGGAGCCACATGGGAAGCTTCAACCAACCACAGATAGTGAAAATCTTTGAAAAACTACACCTGTACTGAGCAAGAACTGACATTTTCTCATTGTTTGTCCTTCAACAATACAGTCTAACAACTATTTACATAGCCATTTACATTGTATTAGGTATTATGAACAACCAAGTGATGCTTTGCCGTCTGTGGGAGGATCGTGCAGGCTGTACACAAATACTCAACCTTTTTTTATTGTTATTAAACTTTTTCCATAGGTCATACATCATTTCTAAATCAAATCTAGAGTCACTTGGAGGACTCGAGAACCTGAATGTATAGAGCTGTGTGTGGGAAAAAGTTATTCTGGAACTAGTCCACTATGGATTCAGAGGGACCATATCATATGTATATTTTAAAAGTGATCTCTACAGATGTACTTTTCTAGTTTTTTTGGGTTTAGCCTTTTCTTCCCTTGTATTTAGGTTGTATTTAGGATCTTTATATGCACATGAATAGTTGGAAAGTAGGATTCAGCCAGGCAAGCGTGACCCAGGTCTTTCATTTCTCTACAGCCCTTTGGGTGGGTAGTGCTGGCTCTTTAAATCTAGAAAAATCACTATCTAAACAGGAGGCATTTTTATTCCTATATGACAGTCTTAAAACAAGCAACTCCTTTCATTCTCCCTAAAAACTGTCTTCCCAATTAAATGAAAGGCAAAGACAAGACAAATAACCAAAAAGGCAATGAGAATTTTGGCGATATGCAAGGATACAATTAATGGAAGCTGTTGGAAAGGGAGGTTGTCCCCTACCTGAAAACAACACAAAAGACTACACCCAGCCAACATCCACGTGTAAAACAAATGCCTAGACCAGTATGCATTCAGCATCGGGGTATATATGTTTGTTTAATGATGTCTCTCCATGGTCTATAGAATTAATATTTAATAGCACTTGTCAGCAAGATTCTATACAGAGGTTTGTTCTGCTTCTTCTTAATGCTTGTTAGTGGTTGTGTCTTCCTGGTTGTTCTTTAATATTAGAATTAGGCCTTGCATTTGTAGCAATGTTTTTCTGGTTTCTACTTTCAAGTCTGTATTATTTGGCAGGTTTGAGGACATTTGAGAAATGGAATGGAATTAAAATGACTTTAATTATTAGTGCCTCTTTTCTTCTCAGAGTCTTAAGACACTAAAAAAGGGGGGTTTTTTGCCTGCTATTGTTTTTGCTACTGCCAGAGGCTATCTCATGACAAAGAATGTTTTGTTTCATTACAATTATTGCATTGTCAATATTGGCCAAAAAATGGGCTGTGATAGTAGCCAAATGGTTAATTTATTTATCACTATGGTCTGAATATGTCCCCAATATTTGCATATTAAAAACTGAACCCCCAATGAAAATGTATAGAAAGGGGAATTCTTTAAGAAGTAATCAGATCATGAGAGCTCTGGTGTCATAATGGATTAATTGCCATCACAGGAGAGGATGACTAGTAAAAGGATGGATTTGGTCCCTTTTCTTGTGCACAAGCATTCTCTTTGTTGTACAGGACTGTCCTCTGACAGACACATGTATCTTCTTAAACTCAGCTGTGCCAGCTTGCTTTAAGATCACTACAGCTGGCCTTGTTCACTGTTCATATCCCTGCATGAAAGAAAAGGGCAAGAAGGGTCAGGGAGAACCTCAGCTAAAAGTCCAGCCACACCTCCCAATCAATCCATGATAAGCAATTCAAAGCCCTAATTGCATGTGGCCTGGAGGAGGAGCCACATGCAATATCGTGGGGAAGACTAAGGAGGTTCTCTCTCTAGACATTTTGTGTGGCTATGGGGTAGCCATCCTCTATACTTGGGTGAAGATTTTCATTGCAGCCTTGGAGTACCTACATATCTGTAAGTAAACCCTCAACCATTTTCCTTTGTAAGCAAGCCCAAAAAACTTCATTGGTTTCCCAGAATGCATTTTATTTTGTTGTTGGGAATAAGGGAAGAGGGAAAGGACATTGTTTGTATTCCTACAGCAAGGAATTTCCAGCAAGACTCCCACTCATGTGATGCTTTCTGCCATGATATAAAGTAGCAAAATAGCTCTCCCCAGGTACCAGTATCCTGATATTGGATTTTGGAGCCTGTAGAACTATGATAAATAAATGGTTTTTTATATTTTTATATTGTTATTTTATTGATTATCTTTATTTTATGTGTATAAGTGCATTGCCTGCTTGTATGTAAGTGCAGCCAAGTTGTGCAATGTTCACAGAGGTCAGAAGAGGGTGTCAGATCCCTGGAACTGGAGTTATGGACAGTTGTTAGCTATGGGTGCTGACAATCAAGACCAGGTCCTCTGCAAGAGTGCCCAGTACCCTTAACCACTGAGCCATGGCTCCAGCCCAATAAGTGTTTTATAAATTATTCCAGCTCAAGTGTTCTGTTACCCGAGCACAAAATGGATTAGGAAGCAGGTAGCACACAGATATACTATTATTTTCATGTTCTAGATCAAAGTGTCTTGATTCCAATGGATACTGTGCTGTGAAAGAGAGCACTAACAAATTGAGTCTAAATTCCATACCAAGAGTTGGAGATTCTTAAGTGCCTTACTCTTCTTTCGTATCATGAACTGTAAAGGACCATTGACTGCAAGTTAGTACCTTTATGTCTGCCATAGGGGAAATGGAGAAACCGACCCCATTCTGCTTCTGCTTCATTTCTCCAGCATTACACCCACACAAATTATAGCAGACTGAATATTCCTACCCAAAATGTTATAATGACGAATGTCCCAAATCAGAAACTTTTGATGCCACAAGTGGAAAAGCCCACACCAAAGTTCAAGTATTGAATCACATCCAAAACAAAGATAGAATGGAAATATTACATAAAATTATTTTCAGTGAACAAGGAGATGGCACATGGGTAAATGTGCTTGCTACACAAGCTTGAGGACCTGAGTTCGATGCCAGGAACTTGTAAAAAGACAGATGAGGTAGCTCACTTCTATAATCCCTGGACTCACAGCAAGATGGAGGCAGGGATAGGAGAATCACCCAGAAGTGCACAGAACACAGGTTGGCTAGCCTAGAGCATGTGGTTAATTGGCAAGAAACAAGAGAGACCCTGCCTCAAAACACAGGTAGAAGACAAGAATTAACTGCGGAAAGTTGTCATCTAACCTCCAGATGCACACTGTGGCATCCGTGCAGTCTCTCTTTCTCTCTCTCTCTCTCTCTCTCTCTCTCTCTCTCTCTCTCTCTCTCTCCTTAAAACCAAGTGCGCGCACACACACACACACACACACACAGTTTTAAAAGGTATCAAATAATATTTTACCCTTCAATATTTTTTAAAATCTTTTTCTTAAAATAATCTTCAAATGCATACTGAGTCCTAGCTCCAAGATATCTTATGCATCCATCCAAATATCCTAAAATCAAAAAAACTTCTGAAATCCAAAAGACTTTGAATGAAAGATACTCAGCCTATTCTTGCTTGGGCTTCATTTCTATGTTTATCTGCTTTTGCTTTTTCTTTCTTTTCTGCAGAAATGTGAAGAACACCAGGTACCCAATAGGTTCTCTGACTCCTTGATTGTTCATTAGCTACAAGGTATGCAGACAGATCTTACATATATTAGAGAAGTAACGGAACAGAAGGATGACAGGCATTCATGTGTGTTAAATCCACAGGCATGGTGAAAATCATGAAGGCTTTGATCTAACTCAACTTGGTTTAAAAATAGTGCTCTCTTTAATAAACTACATAAACAAGATGACACAGCAACAGCATCCACAAGAGAGAGCTGGTGTAAGCTCTAGAGACAGAGTCTAGAAAGTATGTCTATCACTATGCCTGGCCCATAGAAAGTATTCACTAAATGTTGACTATTATCTTAATTATGGTCTTGAACAAGCTCTGTACTTTAAAAAAAAAAAGGCCAGTTAAATAATTGCTTCATAATATCAGAGTCTTTGTACATTAAAAGACAAATACTAAAATACTAAGCTTAATAGATGCTTGACTGGCTGAATGATTGATAAATTCAAGATTTGAGGACAATAGAAAAAGTCAATTATATTGACAGCTCTAATCTACAAATACTTCTAAGTAAGAACCATGCTCAAAGAGTCATGTTACTGGTTGTGCTGGCTCAACAGAAATTGGTAGAGAACTGAAAGCAAAAAGCTCACACTTCTTCCTGAGCCTATTCTTAGGACTAAGAATGAGCTTCTGATGTTTTGTGTATTTCATACATCATTTTCCAATTCAGTTCAGGCATATATCCCCTTTCCTTCCCCCACCCCACCCCTATACCCATCCAGATCATGCTGTTTGCCGTAACTTTTTGCATCTTTCTCTGTTTTTTGCTTTTGTTTTCATATTTTTTAACAATAGGGTGATAATCTGTGAGTACAAGGCATCGCTTCAGTGAAAACCAATTTGCAAAGCCAGTTGTGCCCAAACCCACACAGTCCAAAAAAAAGGAAAATTCATAAAATGAAGGTTTAAGTAAAACTACAAACAAGCTTACTTAAAAGAACAGTGACCACAAGTACTACCCACCCACAGATTGATCAGTAGCTTGGTATCTTACAATACTAACATTTTAATTTTGATTCAAGTATACCCATATTAAAGTATGCATTTGATTCCAACATAATTTATCTCTAAAATGTGGATAGGAGATGTGAGAACTATAATAGAAAGCATGCTGGCAACTCATGGAGTCTAAGAGGACATGAAAATAAACCAGTGTCTCACCCTGAGTACTACAAAAAAAAAAAAAAAAATGAGCTTCTGAGTTCACAGTTGCTATAATTCAAGTTCAAGTTCAAGAATTTACCAAAACACAGGTAGTCCACAGCAACTGTCAGAAAATAATTGTGTCTTCTCTATTTCTGCTCGTAATTTGCACATGTTGATTATTTACCATCCATGACCGCCCGTGTTGTGTCTTTTCGTCCGTTCTGCATTGCGCTGCCTTCCACTCTGCTCTAGGCCTTTTCTATCTTTCACAGACTTAACTGTGATCTGTCTTAAGAAAAGAAAATAAATTAGTTTCCCAGGAACTCTACATGAGCGTTTTTCTGCAGAGAAGGTATCCTACTGAGAGCTCTAGAAGTCTTGGCCATTGTTTTGTTAAACAGTAATAATAACTTAAAATGTGATGACAACCACTGATGCCCCACTGCAGAGTAAAGACCAGTCTTGCTAACGTTGCCTGGCAACCTATGGGTGATGTCTTGGAGAATGTGAAGTGGTTCAATAAATTGGGCGAGGTTATCAGAATCAACGGAGCTTCGGAATCATGAAGGACCCAAAAAGGTCTCTACTGATCTAATTTCAATTTTTCCAAAAGGATTTGCTTGTCCTCTGTGAGATGAAGGCAAAGGAAATGCACATTTCTGATCATTTTTGTGAACTTTTTTGTGTTTTCTTAGGTAAAGAACAATAAATATTTTATGGCCGGAAAAATGAATCAGTTGGTAAGGCACCTTACTTGACAACCTGAGTTCAATCCTGCTTGATAGAAGGGGGAAATGACTCTGCAAGTTGACCTCTGACCTCCCCAGAAGCGTGTGCGCATACGCAACGACTAAATAGATGTAATAAAAATTTAAATACTTAAAGAATATTCAGACAAGTTCAAAGACCACAAGGGGGAATCTAACTCTGAAAAGCTAAATGGCAAAGTAAAAGCGAGAGGGAAAAAGCAGTTCCCTATGAAAATGAGTTCAGCAATTACCATGGTTCAAACTTTCCAAATAATGGTTTGCAGGGCATTAAAGATGGCTTAGTGCCTGAGAGCCTTGCTGTGCAAGGATGAGCTAGCACCCATCCTAGGTGTGGCTGCTTTATGCTCCTATAGCACCTGTGGGCTGTGGACAGTGGAGACAGTTACTGAGGCCTCCTGCCCTCCAGCCTAGGTCTGAATTTATTGAGAGACACCATCTCAAAGGAATAATGTGGAGATTGATACAGCAGGAAACTACCCACAATCTTCCTGTGGCCTCCATGAGTGTACACACAGGCACACACACTCAAGGTGTGTGCATGCACCAACACTACACAAAAATACACTCATACACATATGTACAAAAAGTAAAATAAATTGCTAGTCGAAATTCAGTTGGCCTGGCCTCTTTAATCCATATATATACAACATGAATCAATACTTGATGTTTTCAATTTTCCAGAAATTATGTTGAGGAACACAATTGCCCCACAATTGCTAGACTAGAAAGATGCACGGATATTGTCTCTGTTCTCTAAGGTAATTCACTATCCCAGGAGAAGCAGGAAAGACAAGTGCATCCATATCTCTGTGCATTTCCTGACCCAAATTAAAGCATATTTTTTGGTCCTTTTGATGACATCTCTGACCACTGCATCCTTGGTGAGGAGCCCACCCATGTTCTCATTTGTTGACATGAAACTCATCTGATGTCCTTGGCTCATGTCTGTCTCCCACTCACCACCTCATGTAGATAGACCATCACAGCTTCTATCTTATTGCAGCCTTGTCCGCTTCTGCCCAACACCTCCACTAATTCCCTAGACTGATCGACATACTCTCTTGCTTACACTTGAATAAAGTCCCAACTGGCCGGGCGTGGTGGCGCACGCCTTTAATCCTAGCACTTGGGAGGCAGAGGCAGGCGGATCTTTGTGAGTTCAAGGCCAGCCTGGTCTACAGAGTGAGTTCCAGGACAGCTGGGACTATAGGGAGACCCTGTCTCGAAAAGACCAAAAAATAAATAAATAAACAAATAAATAAATAAATAAATAAATAAATAAATAAATAATAAAGTCCCAACTGGTTTGTTTATCCTCCTGCTGTACCTTCAAAACAACCGAGAGGCCACAGCACGTGTACTTGGATCCTAGATCTGATCTCATTAGATGGATCATATTAAGGAATTGCCATCTTTATGTTACCTTTGTCCTTTGTGAAATATGGGTGATAACCACATCCATTAGCATGGTTTGGGAATTGACACTGTTTTGGAGTAGCACCTGGCATCTAAGCAGGACATAAAAATTGGCTATTTTATTTCATTTCTGTGATCCTAGACCTGGAACCGCTGGCTTTGCACGAGCCAGGCAAGTGTGCTACCACTAAGGCACACTTGTTTTTTGTTTTTGTTTTTGTTTTGAGCTACAGTTTAACTTTCTGGCTCAGAGTGGCCTTGAACTCACTCTATAGCCCAGCCTAGCCTCAAAGTCGTGATTCCCCTGCCTCAGCCTCCCAAGTGCTAAGGCTTACAAGTTTCACCACTCAATCCTAGAATTAGTTATTTTTTTAACCATCAAGGTCTTCCCTCATCTTAAAATAGTGGCTTTAGGGGCTGAAGAGATGGCTGAGAAGCTGAGAGACACCCACATGGTGGCCAACAACCATCTGTATTTACCATTCCAGGGGATTCAGCACCCTCTTCTGACCTCCGTGGGCACTACACAACACACTGCACAACACACTGCACAACACACTGCACTTACATTCATGCAGGCAATGCACTCATACACATGAAGTAAAAATAATAAAAAATATTTTTAAATAGTGGTTTTGTCCTTAGAATAAAAATAAACTCATTAAGTGGTACAAGACCCCTCTGCCTTGACCTCTGTCTCTGTGCCTGGGCACCGAGCCATAAGAAGACCAGCCACGTTGCATCTTCACATCTTCATTTCAAATGCAGCTTTTCTTTCCTCTTTGCTTTCTTCCTCTCTCTCTCTCTCTCTCTCTCTCTCTCTCTCTCTCTCTGAGATCTGCCTGCCTCTAGTTACATTGCTTTTCTTACTGAACTTCCCACTGAGGCCTTTACACAAGCTACTCTGCTCTCCTTTGAAACTCTACCTTGTTACTGCCTTTCATTCCTTAGGTTCTGTTTAAAGCTTTCTCTTTGGAAGGACATTCTTATTTAAAGTAGACTCCCGCCCCCCCAGCCTCTTAGTCTATCCAGCCTTGTGTTTAACTAGGTAACTTAACTCTTCCATCGGAACTGGGGTCCACACAATTTTCAGTAAAGGACCATATGGGAGACACTAAGATCCTCTGTTCCATCCCATCTGTGTAACCACTATTCCACCCTGTCATTGACGCAGGCAAGTAATTGGTTCATAATCCAAAACTGAATGAGCTTACCCCTGTTCCCATAAGACTTTAGGGATGGTGAAATTTGAAATATCTGTAATTTTTGTCCACCATAAAATACCCTTTTCCAGTTTTTTTTCCTACCTTTTAACACTTAAAATGGGGACTTTGAGAGATGGCTCTAACTGACTGCTTTTGCAGAGGACCCCTTGTTGGGTTTCCAGCTACATCTTAGCTAACAACTGTCCATGACTCCAGTTCCAGGAGATCTGATGCAAAACACTCATAAATATAAAATAAAACTAAATAATGCAAAACACATACCTGCCTCCCAGACCACTGAAAACAAGTGAACTTTGCTTCTGTTTGAGAGTATAAACTTCATGAGGGAAAATATTTGTCATATCCAACCATTTGGTCTGAGACCTGGTACATAATGCTATTTGCTGTATACATTTTTAGTGAAATAATGAATCTGGTTCAAGGTGTCACAATAATAACTAGATCTAAAAACAAGAAGCACCCATATGGCAGCACACAACTGCCTTTAACTCCAGTTACAAGGATCAGATTCTCTCTTCTGGCCTATGTGGGCACTGCATGCTTGTGGTTCACAACATACATGCAGGCAAAGCACTCATGCTCATAAAATAAAAATAAGTACACCTTTTTAAAAAGAAATGAAATAATTTTTATAAATGTGGGTTGAAATACCTGAACAATTTAAAGTATTATAGTCAGTAAATAATGAAGTATAAAACAAAAACCTAGTGCCATTTTCTTTAGCCTGGGGCTCTTTAGTATGATTTTTAAGAACAGCCATGTGAGCATTTTCTGAGACCCAGAAGAAAAGAAATTCTTAAGGCCATCCCAGAACTAGCAAATCGAAATCCTCAGCTGTGGAATCCAGCAGTCACAGTATTTCGCAGGCCTTCCACAGGTGACTGTGATGACTGCTAACACTGGAGAATCACCACTGTAGGCCGTGGCCTCAGCCCTAACTTCAGCTTAGGGTTAGTCTATAGAGTTTAGAAAAATCCTTAGTCCCTGAGCCTCGCCCACAAAATAATCCAATCAACTTCACCCAGGCTTCAGTGTGGATACCTGCAGTGTCTATGGCGTCTGTATGTGTGTGTGTGTGTGTGTGCGCGCGCGCGAGAGAGAGAGAGAGAGAGAGAGAGAGAGAGAGAGAGAGAGAGAGTGTTTACTGGGTGCTTTCCTTAATCATTTCTCTTTTACTTTGGAGACAGTGTCTCTCACTGAACCTGGAGCTTACCAATTAGGCTAGGCTAGCTACCTAGAAGACTGGAGACTTCTTCCTATGTACCCCCCTTCACTCCCCAGCACTAGGGTTACAAGTGCTGCACACTGCCATGCTGTTGTGAAGCAATTTCCTCTGAGTTGAAACATTCTGTCCTGGAGCGTGGCTCAGGAGACTAAGGAAGCAAACAAAGTTCATATGTCTGGGCAAGCTTAACCCTACAAGATTCACAAGTCCCTTACCCAAGGTAGGAGAAACAGGACACAGCAGCTGAGGACGGAGATGCCAGCCAGCTAAGATGCCTACAACAGGTGTTCCTACCTATCAAGCTACCTGCAAATCCTGCGGGAAGCTCCAAGGGTCCAGCTTTGGTAAGCAGTCAAGCATGCCGGGGTGGGGTGTGGTAATATAGCTTCCTTGGAATCGTCCATGCTCTTGTAAGTACCCCTTACCCATATTCTTTTAAGCCACCCATTGAAGGCATCGGTTCACCACACTGGACTTCAGGGCAACCTTTACTGTTAGTGTTGGTTCCCTGTCTGAAATGAGTAGAGGTTTGTGTTGTGTCTCCCCACACACAATCTCACACAAGACAGGCCCAGCTTTTCCTGAGTGTTGGGGATCTGGACACAGTTCCAAGGGTTCGCACAGCAAGCCCTTCACTGCCCCCTCCAGCCATCCCCTCAGCCCAAGCACCTGTGGTTTTAAAAGCTCTCCAGGTGATGCTACATCATGTTCAGAGTCAAGAACCAATGAGAAAAGGTCGCGCTGCCCCTAGTAACAGGAAAGAAATGTTGCCCAAATTAGACAGGATCCTTTGCCATAGATCCAAGGCAATATTAGGTCTTGAACTTATTCTTGTCATAGGACACCTAAAGATGGATTTCCGGCAGCTTCAGAGAACTTAATAGAGTTTCACAGCCACCTCAGGCCGGCAGACTGAGACCTGCCCCCATAATCCTTCCTGTTCCAATTTCTCTTCAGGCTTTTCTTTCCATTGCCGCAGTTCCCCCTCCCCTTCACTGTTCCCGACACTGGACTGCACAGATTCCATCAGAACTAAGGGCAGGTGCAGCTTGGAATGAAGCAAGAACTCATCTGCTCCTTCCGCTCTCACTCTTGATGTTTGCTACTTTGTATGATTAATTTGATCAATTTTCCTGACCTGCTTTGCCACAGAAATAAATATGACAGCTGCTGCACTGCCTCGATTCTTCCTCTTGCCAAGTGAGATGCTGAGATGTGTTTTCTTGTTGATAGCAGACTTAGGTAAACAGCAAGTAAACAGACCAAACAGGAGTCAACCTGGTCGTACTGACAAAGCAGGTGTATAATCAAACCAAATCACATCTGAAAAGTAGACCGCCAGCTTCCGGGTGGTCCAGGAACTTATTCAATACACACAAACACTAACTCCCACATTTCCAGATATTCGTCTCGCCAGCTTATTTTTCACATTTCACAGTAATCTACTTGATAGGGAAGAACACCAAAATACTTAATAATCTCTACTATCTCTTATATTTACTGCCTAGAAAGGCTGAGGTGGATGAGGAAAGAATATGGGAAAGTATTTTGTAAATGATGACCTGTCCCAGAATGCGTGTGTGTGTGTTTGTGTGTGTGTGTGGTGTGTGTGTGTGTGGTGTGTATGTGTGGTGTGTGTATGTGTGGTGTGTGGTATGTGTGTGGTGTGTGTGTGTGTGTGTATGTGTGGTGTGTGATATGTGTGTGTGGTGTGTGTGTGTGTTATGTGTTTGTGTGGTGTGTGGTATGTGTGTGGTGTGTGTGTGTGTGTGTGTGTGTGTGTGTGTGTGGCGTGTGGTGTGTATCCAGATGTGGAGGTATGCACTTGGGGGCATGGAGGCGGAGGTCAATGTCAGGTGACTACCTTAATCACTATCATATTTTTTGAAACAAGGTCCATTTTAGAACTGGGAGCTCGGGGCTGGAGAGATGGCCTAGCGGTTAAGAGCGCCGACTGCTCTTGCAGAGGACCTGGGTTCGATCCCCAGCACCCACATGGCGGCTAAGAACCGTCTGTAACTCCAATTCCAGGAGAACTCCAGTTCCAGGGGAATCCGAGACCCTCTTCTGACCTCCGCGGCATTGCACGACACAGGTGCACAAACCTACATGCAGACAGTACATTCATACACATAAAAAATAAATAAATAAATAAATAAATAAATAAATAAATAAATAAATAAATAAATAACTGGGAGCTCACCCACTCGGCCTGGCTGACTGGCTACCAAACTCCAGGAATCTGCTTGTCTCCACTCCCCAGGGATTATAGAGGTACACTATCACTGTGCCTGACTTCTATGTCAGTTCTGAGAATCGAAACACAGGTCCTTGTACTTGTGAAAAAAAGTACTTTCCTGACTGATCCATGTCTCTAACCTGCCCAGCAAATGTTGTTATTAAAAGTTATACAAGCCTAGGGACGTGGCCCACTCCTGTGGAGTGCTTCAGCTATGAACTGACTGACAAGATTCCAAGGCCGGCTCTTGTCTACACCCAGGGGCAAATGGCTGGGGACAGAACCAAGCACTATGAGCTGCACCAAGAGAAATATGATGCTCAGGACAATGTGAAGACATCTGCCTGGGAGACAGTGCCGTGGGCAAATCCAAGCTCATGGAGAGGTTTCTCGTGGATGGATCGTAGCCTTCAGGACTTGGAATCTCCCTGTTTCAGAGGCTCTTCCCGCTCTCATGCAACTTAACCTTGCGTCCACTCCTTTATACCAGCAGCCCAGAGAAGACCAATATGCTTCCTTCACACTGCTTCCTCACTTATTGACCAATACCACAGCCTCTAATCCAGGCTATAACTACTAGAGCTTACTCATATTTGGATGTCTGCTAGAAAGGCAGTAAGAATAGCAGACAGCACTAGTCTGGATCAAATGCCTTGATTCAAACCTTGCCTCCTACTTAGTAGCTCTGACCTTGGGCAAGTCACCCAACCTCTTGTCTCAGACCTTTAAAAGTCTGTAATATGAATAAACTTTGTAAAATGTACCAGCTTCTTCCTCTTCCTATCATATAGATTTAGATAAGAACTTACCTGTAACTGAGAATGTCTTACATTTTATTTGTCTTACTGAATCGCAGCTCTGATGCAAACATAGGGCAGCAAAGATTCAAGGAGTGAAGGGTACTGGACTGGCTATTCCTGATGTCACAAAAACCACACACCGCAGGAGCAAGAGAATGCTTCTGTGAGGTTGCTTAACACAGATGTCCTACAGAGCAGCTTCAAAGTCAGAAATAAATTGAGTTATAAATATTTTAATCATTGGGGAGTTGAGGGTAATTAGGTGTAGAGGTCAGAGGACAACTTGCTGGGCTGTCCTCTCCATCCAACATGAGGGACTTGGGGATTGAATCCAGGTCTCAGGCTTGCCAGCAAGTGCCTTTACCCACTGAGCCATCTCCCCACCATCACATGAGTGATAAATATTTTTACTGCATGTCTCAGAGTAAACAAATAAAAGAAGTTGACATAAAAAAGTCATACAAGCTTATTCTAGTCCAAAAGAAGAGGAAACACTTGCACTAAGCACTTATTTGACAAGCACTTCATGTCACTACCTGCTATCATTAATTTTAAAGATACATTAATTCCCATTGTACGGAGAAAGTTCCTGGCCCAGAGGGTCTGGGTCCTTTCTTCAGAACCTGTGAGTTGGAGAGTGGGCTGCTTCCTCCTCTCAGCACACACAGCCTGCTGTGGTGGTAGTCAGTTACACATACACAGGGCTGCAAGTCCATATTCAACACCAATTCAGGCCAAGGTGGAATGGCTGCAAGTCCATATTCAACACCAATTCAGGCCAAGGTGGAACTCCATTCAGGCTTGGAGAAAAATGAGATAAGTCTGTCATTAAGTTTAACTTGAAGAAAAATCAAAAAGCACATTAATCCAAAGTGCTCGGCTATGTGACTTTGAGCAACTGATACGTGAGGATTCAGTTTTCTAATGTAAAAATACACAGCGCTGTAAATACAAGTGTTGACTTTAATTAGCCTAAAAACATAATGTATACAACTATTATCTAGAACTGTTCCTGATACATGCTAGGTGATTCATTTCAATATGAATTTTATATACCTTTCATAAGAGGAGAATGGAAATACTGCCATTAACCATTTGTTTCTTTGACTTAAAATATTGTGGGGTTTTTGGGGGGGGTCTTTTTGAGACAGGGTCTCCCTGTAGCCCCAGCTGTCCTGGAACTAAGAGGTCTTAAAGAAAAATATGTATATGTGTGTTTGTGGAAGGGAGGGAGGGAGGGAGGGAAAAGGAAAGGAGAAGGGAAAAAAGAGAGAAAAAAAGAGAAAAAGGGAGGGGAGGGGGAGGGGAGGGGGAGGGGAAAAGAGAAGAGAGGAGAGGAGACAGGAAGGGAGAGGAATAGAGAGGAGAGGAGGGGAGGGAAGGAAGGGAGGGGAGAGGAGGGGAGGGGAGGGGAGAGGAAGGGAGGGGAGGGGAGGGGAGAGGAGAGAGGAGTCCCAGTAACTCCTGCACATTTCCCAGCCTTGGGCCAAGCATGTAAGTACAATTAAGAGTGAGCAGAAGCCAGATGAGCCTTAGTCCATGAAAGGAAGATAGTGATGCCAATTCTGTTAGAAAAAAATTGAGGGGGCTGGAGAGATGGCTCAGTGGTTAAGAACACTGACTTCTCTAGCAGAAGACCCAGGTTCTATTCCCAGCATCTCAGCATGGTGGCTAACAACCACACTTAACTCCAGTTCCAGGAGATCCAACATCATCTTCTCATTTCTGCAGGCATTGCACAAGTACACACACACACACACACACACACACACACAGAGGCAATACCCTCATAAATACAAAATAAAAATAACAATTAAAATTTTTAAAAAAGAAAGTACCGGAGCTTATCCCTAAGTCCTTCACTTAGAAGGAACCTTCAAGGCCACTTTGCTTCTCCCTCATGTGGTCAATATTGTTATGACTCTCATGGGACCAAAATAAAAACCAAAACACTGAGGCAACTTTATTGATGTGCAGGTCAGAGGAGCCACCTAGAATCCAACAGTCTGACCCTAGCAACACCATGTCAGTTACAACTAGCTTCTCTAACCTTCTGTCCACAGAGCTGGACCCTGAATCTGGTTCTGAAAGCATCCACTCACCATGGATGCGGGAGCTGAGGACAGGATGAGAATGACTGGGCACGTGCAGTAGGTTGGACCTTTCACCTAGAGCCAAGGGCAGCCTCCTTCTCCTCTGTTCTTTTTCATGCTCATTCATTCCCCTGCCATCACTCACATTGAGCCAGTTCTTCAAAATAAACTAACAAATTCATATAAAGATAAGTTGTGAAGAATAGAGAGAGCACCGTCATGGGTCAGCTGACTATGGAGAAGTTGGTGTTTATTTATTTATTTATTTATTTATTTTTTTTGGTCTTTTCAAGACAGGGTCTCCCTGTATCCCCAGCTGTCCTGGAACTCACTCTGTAGACCAGGCTGGCCTTGAACTCACAAAGACCCACCTGCCTCTGCCTCCCAAGTGCTAGGATTAAAGGCATGCACCACCACTCCAGGTGAAGTTGGTGTTTAAAGCCTAGCATCAGCACCACTGTCCACGGGGGATGTCTAACGCTCCCTCTCATTGCTCTGGGGGTTTGTTTGTATCAGCAGCAACGATAAGGGGGATAAATTGTGATCTGCACTAGCTTATGCCTGACTTGGTGATGTTTTGTACAGGACAACTGCCAGGCTGCTCCTGAGTACACTGAGCTACCCTCCGCAAAGGGTTCATTTCCCTCCCTTCCCACGTCAGCACCTGCTGAGCCGCCATCCTGCGTCCTCTCAGCACTTGGCTCCCTGCTCAGGGCAGGGTGGAAGTGAGTGGGATGGAGACGCTGTCTTTCTCAGTGGTCTCCGGGGCCTGCTGAGTACAGAGGTATGAGCAGGCGCTCAGCTCTTTCTCCCCTATCTCATTTGTAAAAGGAAAATGAGATCAAAGGGGAGGGGGCGCTCCTGTTACTCTCCGTTGCATTGATCACTGCGCACATCATCACCTCCATCTCTGCAGTGGAGAGCTGGAGGAGGCCCTGAATCAGACACCCGCTTTCATGAGCAGAAGAATCCTGCGTGTGACATGATGTCTAATTTCCAGCCTCCCAACTGCCTAGGAAAACCTCATCCTCTGAATTCAGCTCTTCCTAAATAAAAGGAACAGGGAGGGGTCCTCCTGCAGGGAGAGCGCTGAAAGCAGGATCCATGACACAGGCCTGGGAGGAAGATTTTGCTTGGGAAATGCAAAGGGTTCTGTATTTTGCACACCAAGCTTGTCTTCTAATGACAGCCTTGGGAGTCAGACATTTCTAAGTGCTAATTAGAGGTGTTGATTATCGTGGTAACCCTGTGGGGGCTCAACCCAAGCCCGAGAGCAAAAGCCACAGATAAAATAAAGATTGTTACAGTGGCTCCCGGTGTCACATGAACATCAATACTAGATTGTCAATGCTCAGGCGCAATCCAATCTGGGACTCCAGCTATTGCAATGACGGAGTCCCAGGGTGATACACGGGGCTGTCACACCATTCACAATATGCAGTTCTGAAGGAGGCACAGATACTCCATCCTAATCAATCAGAAAAAAACTCACCAGGACTCAGATATAAAGAGATTGACTTATGACAGGATTTCACTATCACATGAGCAAAAGCTTTGGTGATGGGACACACAGAAAGCTGACTTACAGCTCTAAATAAATGAGCTGCTTAAGACACAGTCTGCTGTATCTCCATTTATGCCCTTATGCATGCACATGTTTTGACATGCTCACACGTGACTTCTCTTGTAGAGAAGGTATTTGGGTTATTGATTTAGTCTCACTTTATATCCATGTCTGCTGACAGCTCATGACTATATTGGAAAGAGAATGGGAATCAGAGACAGAAGTCTTAAGGATGAGTCTTAATTTGAGAGGCGGGCAGCAGGGTCAGAGCTGAGGCTGTTGGGTCTAAAGAGGGTAAGGTCCAGCCCTCTTAAGTTGTCTAAACTTCATCCTCCTCCTCTGTCAATCGAGATCCTATAACATAACTACCTCACAGGATTATCAGGGACTCTCTGAAATAAGGCTAGCCCAATTGTGATGTATGTATTGTTAACAAAAGCAGGTTACTTAGCCATTTATATTACTCCTTTGGAATAAACAGCAAATAATAAAAATCCTGCCTTCAGAATTCTTTCAGAGATTTCCTGGGAATTTATTACTTATGAATCATAATGACTTTACAAATGACAGAATTTATTATCACAAACATAACCTCATGATTATCTGCTTTGAATTTGGATAGGCAAGCTAAAACTTAGATGAGACCTTTTCTTTTTAATATTTTTAATTTATGCGTGTGAGTGTTTTGCCTCGTGCGTGTAAGTGCACCTGTGTGGTGCAATGCCAGTGGAGTCATAAGAAGGGATCAGATTCTCCTCTAACTGAAGTTACACATGGTGTGTAGATGTTAGGAATCAAATCCCGGTCCTCTGCAAGAGCAGTCCCTGCTCTTAACCACCGAGACATCTCTCCAATCCCAGGATCTTTTCTTTAGAGCTGTTGACTTGCTGTGTGACTTAAGACAGAATGCTGATACTTTCTTCCTTATTTTTAGTCCAAACATGCATCTAACAAAACTCATCATAATTTAGCTTAAATAATTCATGTGGTTCTACTTATCTGTCTACACATTCACCTAATGGTCCAAAGGTCTTTATAGTCAGGATGATGCAGACTTGACTCCATTTCTGTCGGTTACTAGTTCCACTTCCTGGGTGAGTTGCATAAGTTAACCTTGATTCTGAAATGAAGGAAATAATTCCAGCCCCCAAAAGTCAATACATAGAATGCTCATGGTGTTGAAAACACAGAATATAATAAATGTCCACTCTCTCCCACATTTGCTTACTGAGTAATACTGATTTAGCTAATTCAGACATCTCTCCCCTCTGCAAAGGGAGAAATGACCAGTTCAAATAACATGACTATGACTCTCAAACTGGAGTATGGATGTATACAGTGAGAGGCACAGAAACGTGCCAAAGAGGGGCAAGAAATGACTCTACCACGCAGAGAGGCAGCGATGGAAGAGGGCAGAGCAGCGTGCTCATCTATTTCTGTTGAGCTATTCCCTGACTGTGTGTGCCCTCCCCTTCTCCCCAGAGCTTACATTTCTCAATACCAGTAATCTGTACAGTGAAGTCACTTTACTCTGTTGGGAGGCATAAATCTGGCCTCCTCAGAGTCCACTGGAGCAAATTGCTAGCACCTTCTCAGACACAAAGGAGAAAATCAAGGTTGACTGCAAAATCCTTGTAGTTGTTTTGAGAAGCCATCCTGCTTGAGTGCAATGGGAGGCATTCTTCAAGACACACCTGAGAGAATACTTCCTAGATAGATACATTTGCACACAAAGGAATATTTATGCCCAAGAGTTGGCAACATAGCACATGTTATAGCACCCCTCCTTGTGATTTATAATTACCATAAGATTATTACTATAGAGAGGATCTGCTGAAGTAACTTCTATATTTTGAAAAGTGCTTCCCAAATGAATCTGACAATAGAAGTGATTTTCCAAACAATTGTAATATTCTGTAATGTTAGTTTCAAAGAGTTTGTCAACTATGAAAACAAGTGTCCCAAATTCTACTTTTACACGTTAGTGGGTTTTTGATTGATAGAAGATGCTTAACAGATATTTGCTAAATGTGTGAACTTCACAACTGAGGGACAGTTTAACAAATGATAGACAATTACTCTATGTTGGGTGATGTCACACCACATACTAGCAACCAGCTAGTCTATCAATCCACAAATATTTATCTAACACACAACCTTAGCTGTGAGTGAATGATCTCATAGCAAAGAACTTATAATGCACAGCAACCAGAATGCTGAGTCTCACTTTTGACTTGGCCCAGCTCTGGGTGAATGTGTGTTTGTATCTTTTTAGGTTCTATTTCACTCTGGGCTCAGGTCAGAATATTTTTCATACACTAAACAGTTTGGGGGGAATTGGTCTGATTTTCTCCCTTTTGTTTAAAATATGCACAAAATTCTGATTAATGTCTTGATCCAAAGGACATTTCCTCAATTTCTCCTTTTACCTGTGCTCAGTACAGCTACTCTTAATCCGGCTATATATCTTTTAAAAAGCTTTCATTACATTTGTGCGTGTATGCATAGATGTATTCAGAAGGCTACATGTACAAAAATCAGAGGATGGCTTGCATGAGACAGTTCTTTCCTTTCACTGTCTGGATTCCAGGGTTGAATTTGGGTCATCAATCCTAACAGCAAGTGTCTTTACTCACTGAGCCATCTTTAGAAACCATATTACATATCTTGATGCAAAATTCATAAACTACAACCACGCAAAGGCAACGTGGTGGCTGTCCTCCATGCTAAATGAGGTGATGGTAGATGGAAAGAAATCTCATCTATGCACCCATGTGTAGTCACAGGAAAGATATCACTGATGTTAGATTTTTTATCATTACTTGTGTATTTGGGGGGGGGGCTTTTCGAGACAGGGTCTCCCTGTAGCCCCAGCTGTCCTGGAACTAGCTCTGTGGACCAGGCTGGCCTTGAACTCACAAAGATCTGCCTGCCTCTGCCTCCCAAGTGCTAGGATTAAAGGCGTGCACCACCACACCCGGCTTACATTACTTGTGTATTTTAAAAGGTGTTTTGTGGTCATATTTAGATCTCTGCGTGTGAGCTTATGCTTTCTGGAAAACAATGACCTTTGTCTGGAGGGAAATTCATACCTGGGGTCCCCATATCAATGCAAATGTCTTCTTCCAAGGTCTTGGGAGAGCCGGCAGTGGTGGTATCCATGATGATTTACATTCCACAGGAAGGGTTAACCTCATCTCATGGTCACTGTTGTCTCAAGACAACTTGTCAGCCCACAAGAACATCCCATAATGGATTTGAAGTGGATTGTGCAGCCCCTTGCAAGGTGGATGCTGTATTTATTGAATAGACATTAAAAAGAACATTTCTCAATTTCTCAGCACTGAACTCAGGGTCAATGGATCTTGTTGGCACTGACATGCTGAGTCAACTCCTAGCTCAAAGCTTTTAAAGGGACCAGGGTTAGATTAAAGGATTAGACTCTGCCTTGAATGTTGCCCTGGCAAAATCGTTGGGTCTTAAATCATTTATGTTGCCTTGCAGAGCTTACTAGGCTTTTCTCTGCTAGCTTTGAAACATACACACACATGCACACATGTGTACAGACATGAATGCACATGCACATATAAACATGCAGAAAATATACATTCACTCATGCTCACACACACACAAATGTACACACACATACAAATATGCAGAAAACACATATTCACACATGTTGTCACATACACACACACACACGACACACAGACTCACACACAGCCCATGCATACACTTGCACTGAAATGCACAGACACTTATAGAGACAACTTATACAACTTTGCTTTTGCTGGTTTGATAAATGATTTGGGGACTCATAGAAGAAATTGCTGCAGACATCATATAGATCAATTGTATCTTTAGCAATCGTTGTTGTAAGGTCGCAAGACATGGCTATGTACTCTGATTGAATTTCTCACCCCTAAAGCCTGTGATAGTCCTGTCCTCACATTCTGCCATGATGATGTCATCATGTAAAGTAGACCCAATTGACTAATTGACTCTGTTGAAGATGATTGCCTTCCCTCTCACACACCTTTTGCATGTATCATCCCCACTTCAGCATTCAGTCAAACACTCGCTTGAGCAGTCAATCACTGTCACCTGTCACCTTGCTAGAAGTTTCCATACACATAATGGCATTCACTCATTGATGGCTTCTTACAAAAGAAAACAAGGCTTTATATTCTCAAACAATTAAATGCAGGTCAAACATAAACAAACGCTTTTTTTTAACTTAATTTGTTCTTTGACCACTTCATACATGTGCATATGCACAAATGCCTACTAAACACTCTCACTCCACCCTTCGCCATCTTCTTCCTCCTGTCCACACCCCTTCCTTATAGCTCTCTCACTTTCATATTGTCTTATGTTGTGACCCACTAGAGTCTTCTGCATGACCATGGGTCAAGAGCTATCCATTGGAGCCTGGTGGGCTCACCAGTCATTACTCAAACTGACGAATAATGACTCATTCTCCCAGAATCCATCAGTAGCCAATATTCTGGCAGTAAGGGTACCTTGAGCCCCAAGAGCCCCTCCCTCTTCCAAGACTCATGATGGACAGGGCCACTTTTGTGTGGCCCATTTGCACTTTTAACTCTGTGTGGTGGTTGGTACACACTTATAATCCAAGCCCTTGGGAAGCAAAGGCAGGTACATGTCTGTGAAATTGAGGCCAGACTAATCTTCAAAGTGAATTCTAGCTGGGCATGGTGGCGCATGCCTTTAATCCCAGCACTCGGGAGGCAGAATTAGGTGGATCTCTGTGGGTTCCAGGCTAGCCTGGTCTACAGAGCAAGCTCCAGGACACCTAGTGCTAAAAGAGACACCCTGTCTCAAAAATACCAAAAAAAAAGGGTAAAACTAAAAAGAAAAAATAAGTGAATTCTAGGTCAGATGGAGCTACAGGGAGATCTTGTCTCAAAAAAAAAAAAAACAACCCAGTTATTGAGAATTCATGGTTACAATGGTTGTATGGAGTCTAAAAACAGCATTGTGCAGCTCTTCCGTCTTCCTTCCAGCTCTTACATACACTATCCCCCTCTTCCAGAATCCTTCCTGAGCTTTAGAGGGAGAGATGTAAATGTCTTGTTTAGGGCAGCTATTTCAATTGTCACTTATTCCCCATAACTTGGGCACACGCAAATGCACCACAGAGCCACGAGTCTCTGTATTTACAGTCTTTCTCTATAGAGAAGCTTCCTTGTAATGCTTAGAGTTGATTCTGTCCACGGATATGAGCATTAGATATTTAGAAGGTAGCTCAATGCTCTGTCAGTTAAGTTAAACAGCAATAGTAAGTTCTCCCAGGCAAGGGTTGTAAACTAGGCACATAGTACCAAGCATGGGTTCCTTCCTATGAAACAGGCCTCAAAGTCAAACTGAGAACAATTGGTTACCCCATGACAGTTGTTCCTCTACTGTGGGTTGGAGTTTGGTTCTGCAGGGTTCACAGCCAGTTAAGACCACTAACGTTTTTTTTTTTGTTTTTTTTTTTTCTCTCCTAGCTTCCAACGTAGCACCTGACAGTGCTTTGAAAGCTAGCCAGCAGAGAGACGTTGTCTAGCTTAGTTCCAGCATGATTTCTTCATACCTTGCAACCAAAGTGTGCTGTTTCTTCAGCAATAGATTCTGACCCTCCTCACTTGGGGAGCAAACAAGATGACTGCCAAGAGCCTGCACTGCTTAAGGGGCCTCAATTCCTATGGAAGATTCCCACACTTGTGACTGGAGATTTGCTTCTAGGAGCTGTATTATCTGGCCATGCAGGATAACTCCCTTCAATCTCTCTTTTGAAATTTAATTGAGTTCTAAGATAGTAAGTTTCCATATGGCTTTTTATACACCTTTTATTTCAGTTAATTCACCTCACACTAGTCTTCCCAGTTGCCCGTTCCATCCATAAACCATCCCACACCCAGAGTTCCCCCTCTCTGTTTTCCTTTTTACCTATGTTCTACCGTGCCTCTGCTCCTAAGGAGGTCCACATATCTCCTTTCTAGTTTCCTGCCCTCTGTAAGTACTCCAAGTTCAACAAATAGAACTAAAGCAATGCTCCTTCTGATTCTGGATAATCTCAGTATAATTTTTTCTGATTATATCCATTTGTCTTCAAATTTCAGTTTGCACATCTTTATAGCTGAATAAAATTCCATCATCTATAACCATTTCTGGGCATATACCCAAAGGACTCTATAAGATGCTACAGAGATACCTGTATATCCATATTCATTGGTGCTCTGTTTACAATCCCAGGAAAGGGAAGCAGGCTAGATGTCCATCAACTGATGAATAGGTAATGAAAATGTGATGCACATACACAGTGGAATACAGTTCTCAGACTTGAAATTTACAGAGATTGCTCTCCTGAACCCTCTCTCCCTGACTGTACTCCTGCCTCTGTGCCTTTCCCTCCATTCTCCAAGTTGTGGTCTTTCTTCCACTTTCAGGATGCATCCGTTGTTCTGATTCTATGAGCCTCAGATGGTGACACTCACGTCTCATGAAGATAGCACTAGTGGGCTGGAAAGATGGGACTTGTTAGGGAGGCATAAACACCTGTGTTTGGTTTCTCAGCTCCCATGTTAAATGGTTTGGTTGTATAAGCGTATGTCCCCCAGAGCTGAGAGGTTAGAAATAGGAGGGTCACTGGGACTTGGGGCCAGCTAGTCTAGCTGAAGGCCAGCTAGCATTGGGTTCAATGAGAGATACTGTCGAGAAAATGAGGTAAACAGCAGTAGAAGATACTGATAGCCTCTTCTGACCTCCACAATCGTGTGCACAGGCACAGACTATCTGTTTAGCTCTGTTTCTTCTATAACTTTGTTGAGTGTCTACATCAAATCTAGAATTTCTATATCTGACTTCATCTATCCAGCAGACAATGTCAGTCAGGCCTGCGGCGTATCTTGGGGCCAGGTCTACAGAAGCCATATCATTTGAGATCAGTGTTCTTACTGAGCAAGAGCACAATCCGTAGGTATCAGTTAATGGTGTCATGTAACTTGATATGTCATCTGATGGTCTTATAGATGAAAAGAGCTAATGAATTATTAAGAAAATTAAAACATTTGAGATAGAGATGGTGGTGTACACCCCTAAACCCAACACTTGTGTATTGGAAGCAGGAAGATTGGGAGTTCAAGGATACCATCTAATATATAGCCAGTGTGAGCCCAAGTTACATGAGACACACACACACACACACACACACACACACACACACACACGAAAGAAAAAAGAGAAAAGACAATTGAAATATTAGCACCCCTTAGTACCTGTGAACTCAGTAAACCAGAAAGGAAAAATCAGAGTTTCTACCACAAAATAACAGTCAGGAGTTTGTCACAGGGTGATAGAAAAGAAACATAAATAATAAGCATTGGGAAGAATAAATGCAAGATAGTTCATAGTGGGCTGAATGTAATTCTCATTTCTCAGCTCTCTTTGGTCCAGCCAGAGGTTTGTGCTCATAAACCTAGAAATGAAGATGACAATAATGTTAATTTTCAATGTGCTAAGCTCTGGTATATGTTAGGACACAAATAAATTACTACTCATTATTGGAGAGACGGCATAGGATGTCTCTAATAGAAATTCTTCAGTAAGAAACACTAGGAGAGTGAAATTTTTTAACAAAGCAATCACAGATTTATTTAGGAAAAGCAGGAAGGTACTCCCAGGGAGAAATACTTAAGTATTTCTTGTCTGGTTTTTCTTCTACAGCCCACAGTGGGGTGTTGTGGCTTGCTTATCCCCAAGTTCTTTAGTCTTACCCCTGATAATTAAGTGTTCCTACTTGAAATCAGGAATTGCAGAGAATTCTGAAAATAGAAAGTGAAATGAAGTTCATTTACATACAAGAAAACTACCAAAATGTTATCAATGGGTTTAAACATAGAAGCCTGCAGGTGAGGAGAGACTGGAAGAATATATTCAAGTTGCCAAAGACAGGTGGAAACCCTGCCAAACAAGAACACTATCCTGTCATTCATAAGGAAAGATAAAACCTTCCCTGGGCAAACAAAGCTGTGGGGGTTTGTCAGCAGTAGACTTTCCTTAAATCAAATGTTAAAGTGAGTTCTTCAATGTGAAACAAAACAACACTAACTTCCAAAACCAAAACATAAAATAAAATATTCTGTAAGGATAAAACTATAGTTGAGTTCAAAATATTCTATTATTCCTTTAGGTTACATGATAACTACTTTTTAACTCAGACATTAAGATTAAAACACTAAGATAGATGATAGATAGATAGATAGATAGATAGATAGATAGATAGATAGATAGATGATAGATAGATGATAGATAGATAGATAGATAGATAGATAGATAGATAGATAATAGATAGATAGCACCTAACGGTTAAGAGGACTGGCTGCTCTTGCAGAGGGCTAGGTTTGGTTCCCAGCACTAACATGGCAGCCAACAACCACATTTAACTCCAGTTCCAGGGGATAAAACACTCTCCTCTGGCCTCTAGAGGCATTGCATGCATGTAATACACTAACATACATATAGATAAAACACTGATAAGAAATACAAATATAACTTAATATAATGATCTATTAATAGATAAACAGTTGTAATATATATATATATATATATATATATATATATTGTGTGGGTATTGAAGTCCCTTATTATTAGTGTGCTGGGGTTGATCTGTGCCTTGAGATCCTGGAAGCTATTGTCTTTATAAAGTTTGGTGCACTGATGTTTGGTGCATATAGATTAGATGTTGAAAATCTTCATCGTCAATTGTTCCTTTAATAAGGATGTAATGGCCCTCTTTGTCTCTTTTGATTTCTTTGGCTTTGAAGTCTATTTTGTCTGATATTGGAATAGCCACACCCGCTTTCTTTTTGTACCATTTGCTTGGAATACTTTCTTCCAACCCTTCACCTTAAGTTGGTGCCTATCCTTGAAATTGAGATGGGTTTCTTGTAGACAGCATATAGATGGGTTTTGTTTCCTATCCATTCTCCCAGTCTATGCCTTTTGATTGGGGAGTTTACCCATTAATATTTAAGGTTACAATTGAAAGATGGATGTTGCTTTCCTTTCATTTATTATCCATTTGGACTTCTTAGCTTTGATTTTGCTCTATGGTTATGTTTTTTGTTAGTTTCTTTTCCTAGGTGTTTGAGGATTGTTGCTCCTCTCTTCTGCCCCTTTGAATTGCTTCATATTTTATGAAGAGTTGGTTTTCCAGACATGTATTCCATCATCTTGTTTATGTCTGGAAGATTTTTCTCTCTCTCTTCAAGTATAGTCGACATTTTTGCTGGGTAAAGTATTCTGGGTTGGCATCCATAGTCCCTTAGCACAGGGAATGCTTTGCTCCTTTTCTTCTTGCTTTCATGGTTGAGGCGAGAGTCGTTGTGTAATTCTGATGGGTTTCCCTTTGTATGTGACTGTTTTTTCTTTTGTGGCCCTCAGAATTTGTCTTTTGTTTTGGGCATCTAGCATTTTAACTATGATATGGGTGGGGTGTTTCTTTTCTGATCTTGTCTATTTGGGGGTTCCTATGTGCTTCTTTGTATTTGTATGGGCTTGTCTCTTTTTAGTTTGGGGAATTTTCATTCTATTATTCTGTTGAAGATCTGATCAATACTATCTCTTGCTAGATTTTTCTCCTCCTCTATCCTATTTGTCGGAGGTTTGGTCTCTTTCATAGTGTCCCAGATTCCTGGTTGTTCCACTTTGTGTATTTTAAATTTTTTTTTTTTTTCTTATAATTTGAATTGTTTTCTCTATGTCTATGCGTGTGTTATTCTTTTTTGTTTCCTCCATTCTACTTTCTGAGGCTTTTTCCTTTTCTTTTTTTCTTTTTTTTTCTTTCCTTTTTTGTTTCCTCCTGTGTTTTCTTTAGTATCCACCTTCCTTTTTGAGCTTCTCAAATCTCTTCTTTGTGCTTCTCCATCTTTCTTTCCGTGTCTCTTTTCTTTGGGGTTCTTTTCAGTGTTTCTACTTCCATTCGAGTTTGTTTTTTTCTCCTTCTAGTTCTTTCTGGAGTTTGTCATTCTGTTCTTTAGTTATTTCTTCCGAAGTTTGTTCATTGTATCACTCTAGGTCCTTTTTGAGTTTTCATTCTCTTCTTTAGTCACCATGATTTCTTTCTTATTTTCTTTAATTTCTCTGCGTATGTCTGTATATTATTCGTCTAAGCTCGTTCTTTTCTTGGGTCTCCTCCAAGGGGATCCCATTGTGGCTACTCCTCCAGGTTTGGTAGGGCCTCGTGTGTGGGAGTATCCTGTGCCTTTTCCATGTGTCCCTTCGTCTTGTCCTTGGCTATGGATTTCCCTTTGGTGGTTCAAGTCACAAACGACTTTTCACTATATTTTGGATGGTTTTGCTTGCCTCCTTCCGATGTTTTTTTTTTTTTCTTTTTATGGTTGTTGTATTGACTTGGCTAGGTTTCAGGTTTTCAGTTTTGTGTATATATTGGATGTTGGAAGCCTAAGTTAGTCTTCTCTTTCTGTTCTGAAGGTTCTCCAAAGGCTGACCACTTGGTTGCTCTTAGCAATTCACTTGGCGCAACGACGGGGGGGGGGGGGGGGGGGGGGGGGGGGGGGGGGGTTATTGTGTGCTGATCACCCGGCGCCCGGTTCGGGCACGGGGACCCCTAGACGCTGAGTTCACCAGCCGAGGACTCCCCTTCTCCACCCGCTTGGCCCCCCGACCAGACCCCGCCCTAGAGCCTGAGGAGCTGCTTAACCTGGCCCTGGCGCGTTATGGCGTCTCCTCCCTGCAACCCCGTGTCTCCCGCCCGAAGTCCAAGCCGGGACACAGAAGCAGTGGGAAACGGACCCTGCCAACACGAGCGCGTCCTCCATCTCCGGGCCGTTGGGACCCGTGAGATGGTTCAAGCGAGCCCTTCACCAGCTGACCCCCGCAGACCCCGCCTAGAGCTGAGCGAACGCTGTTTTACTGGCCTGGCCGCTGTTATGGGTCTCACTGCGACCCCGGTTCTAGCCCGCCGCACAGTTCCAGCCGGGACCAGAGCAGAGGGAAACGCGACCCTGCTAAACCCCGGCCGCGGTCCCTCTGGGCCGGGGACCCCGTAGCGGGTCACAGCGAGACCATGCTCCCAGCCTGCAGCCCCCCCAGACCCCGCCTTAGAGCTGAGGATGCTGTTTACTGGCCTGGCGCGTTATGGAGTCTGCAAGAACTTTAGTAAAACTCCAAATAACCACCATGTGTAGAAAATAAATCTTGTTTTAAAGGAAAATTGTGAAGTTCCTTACTACTTAACCCAAAAAAAGCACTCCAAAATCACAGAAGACTATAAGGCATCAACAAAGGGGAATACAGCAAAACAAAACAAAACACATCAAACAAAAATTTATACACCATGACAATAGGATGACTTACTTTGTTGATTAATTACTTAATAGTAAAGGGAGTATTCTTTTGTGCCAAAAAAAAAGTACACAGCAAGTGAAAAAACAAGAATTTCTTTTACTCATGCTGCTGAACCCACCACCCTTTTCATCTTAGACTTACACCTAGGCTAAATTACATGATTGGAAAAAGACTCAAAAACTTAGTACTCAGAAGAGGAGCAGTGGGATATTAACTCGAACCAAAATAGACTTTTAAAACCTCAACAAGGCGCCATTAGCGTAAAAGAGCAGGCGGATCATTATGAGAATGAATCACTTCATTAAGAGGATACAATAAATGCAAATCTCACAACCCAAGATCAGCCTCATCCTTAAAATTATTAATAATAAATATAACTCGAACTGTTCTGACAGGAGAAACATGTAACAATGTAACAAAAAAAAAGGAAGCCTTACACTAACCAGTTTTTATTTATATTTGGAATAGCGCCAACAAAAATTCAATGCAAGAGTTTCGATTTTAAGCAATAGTAGATCTCTAAATTCGTCACACTAAGCATTATAAAGGATATGTTTCATCAAACAATATCCGTGCGGTTCTGTGTAGATGGAATATTGCCTGCCTGCATTGAGTTAAAAATAGTAAGCCATAAACTCTAAAAGTGAAAAAGGATTAAAGATTTGGCTATTCCATAAGATAACTTATTTGATCTCTAGCAGCATAAAATACAACAACATATTGATCGTGACTACAGGAAATATGAACAATTAAGAAGAAGGGGAATCAAACACATTTTCATAAAACACAACACACCGTTCAAGGATAGCAAAAGGAAAGTACAAAGCCAGTCCAAAATATATTGAGAAATAATAATATCTGGCTCACAACATACCACATTTTATAACGATGCAGCAAACAAACAAAAAGCTTATAATGGTACTCAATCAAGAAAAATCAAAGATCTTATATAAATTACTGAAAATTACATCTCAAAGAATGAGCACAAAACAGAGAGAAGAAATTAGGCACGAAGATAGAAGAAACCATAAGAAGGGACAACAAAAAAACAGCCAACATCATAAACAAACATGAATAGCTACTAGAATAACCTGTAGAAATTTAATTAACACAGATTTTTATAAAAATAAACAAAACCTACTTAAATATTTCAATGATGGATACTAACGAGACCAGCCTCACAGCAAATAAATCAGTCGAAAATGCAAAATCTTATTAAAATTCCACCAAAGAACACTACAGAATCATTAAGAAACATTGTGAACTATGTTAAAAAACTCAATTGGATAATCGTCCTGCGAGGACCAGGCCAGGGCCGGCGTAAGTCACTTCAGGCAGGTATTTTTGGGGTGGGACTTGTCTCAGGGAGCTGGAGAGGGTCTCCGACTCTGAGCCTTTGCGGGGTCCCGTGGTGGGGCCACGCCTTCCTTTGCTCGTGTGCCAGAGGGTCGGATTTGGGTTTGGTTTGGTCCCTCTGCAGCTTTGTGCAGTCGTCCTGAATGGACGCAGTAGAGGCCATACGTAATCAGGGCAGGTACCATGGGGCGCCCGAGCTAGGCACGGCTTATTTACACATATGTTCGTAGTTCTACCTCACCACGTGGTTAAAAGATGGACAACATCATGAAATTTGCAGGTAAATGGATGGAGCTAGAAGAACACTCAGTTAAGTGAAGCTAGTACTAAACAAAGTCCCAGAAAAACACACAACAACATCTGGTGTCCCTCATCTGTGGATGCTAGTGCCAATAACCCAGTTTATACACCGTTCAGGGGACCAGCTGAGACCCTCTTTGAACCCTCCACAAGCATTGCACCACATGGGTGCACAAACCTGCGTGCCGACAGTACATTGTTACACATACAGAAATAATAATACAAATTTAAAAAAGAAAATCTTTAAAAAATAAAAAAATTAAATAAAAAAAAAAAATTTCTTGCGGAGAGGGATGCATATTAAAGAAATAACAACAAACAGAAAGACTGCATCAGAAAATGTGACTGAAATGGTGATTAGGAAGGGGGAGGGTGGGAGAGGACACGAGGTGTATATCAATTAAGTGCATATTAATTGCATGAGTACAACAAGCACCCAGTCTGCCCAGGACATCTGTCTACAGGTCCGACATGGTGTTTAATGGTATCTAGTAAAAGTTAAATACAAACTGTGTATATAAACAACATTGTGTTATCAGAAATGCTTGATTACAACACTGTAATTATCTGAGTTAAATTGCGAGTACATGTGGATTTGACTTAATTCGTTTTTTTCTGTTCCCTTTCATTTTGTTTTTCTCTTCCTACTAATTTTCGTGGAAGTAACTTTGGGTCTGAGCACCTAAATGTTCCTAATTTTCTGCGTGTACACTATCACTTGTAGCATTCTTACCTATAAGATGATCTAACCAAATAAGCTTGCTTCCCGAGTTAAATCATAATTCGTCACCCTAAAACCCTATGGAATTTGATTGAGTAATCTTGGCGCCTTGATTCAGCCCATTCTATTCATGTAGAATAAACTGCCTCTGGAGGATCCATGCCAAATACAAGCTCAAATACTTAAAAAATAAATGGGGGGTGGTCACAGATAGATATGAAACTTTTTCATCAAAACCCTTGCAATCAAATTCTTAAAACTAACAAGGGAAAATATTTGTTTGTTCAACAGGACAAACATCACCCAACTTAATGGCTCTGAGAAGAAAAAGACTACAGTTGCTTAGTAGGCATCTGTACCAAAATGCCAACGAACAGGTTGACCCGTCTGAAGCATCGAAAGGGAGAGAAAGCCTCAGATTGATACAACATCGCAAACCCTCTGGGATGCCTCATTGTAACCAATAATTATAAGAGTCTAACGAAAACTTACCTTTACGGTGCCACAACGTTCTATATGAGAACTTCTTGCCTCCCACCCCAGTAGAACAAGGAGACATTGTGCTGATTGAGGTGCCTTCCAACCATAACTGTGCACAATTGGTTAGAGCGAATATTTAGAGATACCTTTTTAAACGTAACTGCTTTCTTTAAATGACTGATAAGCATGGAGCTTGTTGAAGGATTATTCTCTGTTCAGAAGCAAATATAATATAAAGTCTCTTAAGGCTATGCACTCTAAGCAAAAATATATTAATACAGGAGCTCTGACATCAACAATGATTAATTCTCACCCTGAGTGAGATGTTGGCCACTGGGGATCCAAGGCCACACAAAAGGTAAAGGCTCCTTGCCTGCCTAATGGGATACCTACAAGAAGAGGGAGCTATAAGACCCTGCTGCCAAGAACCTGACCGTCTAACATGGGATAGATGTTATTGCGACCACACATGCAACGTGTTACATTAGGCCTCTGGAATGCCCGAGGTGTACCAAAGGCCACTTAACACAATTACAGCAAAATATGGTGTCTCCCTCGAGTCAAGCAACGACTCTCCGTCACAAGCGCACTCAGCTGAACTGTCCACCTCACCTGCCTGGACAATACTGTGCTAGCATGTGGCAGCCTGTGCTGTATATCCCAAACTAATTGGCTATTGGCTCTCCTCCTTGAGACGCATACACTCCTGGCTGAGCCCACACGCTTACATCTTCTACAGGTTGGAATGTTATAAGCACTAGTAAAGACCCTGTCATATTACAACAAAATATCGTAATTCATGGACTTAAATAAATCCAAATCCAATCGTGTCATGACAAAGTTAACCTTACCATAACTATTAGTGACTGGTTTAAATTCCTATATATCTAATTGCTGTTCTTCTTAGTAGGTATCTGAAAGGTACTTCCGGACAAACTGTCAGCCATGAACGGGAAAACAACCCAGATTGACCAGGTCCAAGCAACCAGTCCAGGAGGAAGGAAAAGTCTGCTGTTTTGCTTTCTCCCTCCACCTCGTGCCCTTTTCCTAAGCCCTACGGCAAAATTGCTGGACGAGGGGGGGGACTGGTCGTATCATGTCCGGCCTGCCATGGGGTAGAATGGTGCGACCACCCTCCACGCCCTCTCGTTGTGACCATTTGTCCAATTGCTTGGACCCACCCTCCCCCTCCTGCTGGATGGTGGGCCCCCTGGGCTGTGTGGGTTTTGGGCNATCTGGTGAAAGTATCAATGGTTCAAAATGTGGGAAAAATGGAAAGTTCTAACTCTTTCAGCACTCATGCTGCCTGAGGTCCTACAGCTCCAGACCTCAGACAATGACACCCAGCTTCCCTCACAGATGACACCATGTCCTATGCTTTCTCATAAACAAGAGGCATTTTCTAAAACTCACCAATCATTATACATTGTAGACACCAACATTTACCTGCTTATATCCATTTTTGTAAATTTCAGCTCATGGCATGTGTTTTTATCCTAATATAGTTTACAAAAGCTGCAAGATACTTTTTTTTTATTTATTTTATTTCGGTTGTGTATCAATTGTACTGTCTGCATGCAGGTGTTGTGCACCCGTGTCGTGCAATGCCGCGGAGGTCAAAGAGGGTCTCGGATTCCCCTGGAAACTGGAGTTCTCCTGGAATTGGAGTTTCGACGGCTCTCGGCCGCCAGGTGGGTGCTGGGATCGAACCCGGGTCCTCTGGAAGAGCGGTCGCGCCCTCTTAACCGCTAGGCCATCTCTCCAGCCCCTGCAAGATACTTTTTTTTTCTTTTTTTTTTTTTTTTAAATAAATTAATTTTATTGATGCTTGTGCATTTCATACATTTTTTTCAATTCAGTTCAGGCTTATTTCCCTTTCCCTCCCCCCCACCCCACCCCTCAACCCCCCAGATCATGCATTCTGCCATAACTGTCCTGCATCTTTCTCTCAGTTTTTTTTTTCATTTTAGCTATAAGTGATAATCCATGAGTACAAGCATCCTTCATGCAAAACCTATCTGCAGGCTGTTGTGCCCAAACCTACAGCCCCACCATCCAGTGGGGGTGACAGGTTGTTTGTTCAATCAAGTTGATCAAATGGTGTCCAGACTACATTGGCTGTAGGTTTCACCATTCACCCCAATCGCAGCCCTTACATTCGACCACGCCCCCTCTTCCGCAGGTTTGTTCCCTAGGCTTAGAAAAGGGCACAGGTGGATGAGAGGTAAAACAGTCCACCTCTCTGGAGCTGTTGACTTGGATGGAATTCTGGCTGTTTCCTTTCATGGCTAACAGTTTGTCAAGAATAACCTTTCAATCCTACTAATGAAGACAAGCAATTAGATATATAGGATTTAAGCAGCACTAATAGTTATGGTAGGTTAATTTAGCATAGACAGCATGTTGGATATGTTAATCCATGAATACAATTTTCCCCCCTGTTAAATATGACAGGGTCTTACTGTGGCTTATAACATCTAACCTGTAGAGGATGTAAGCTTGTGGCATCAGCCATGGGTATTTTCTCCAAGGAGAGCCAATAGCCAATTAATTTGGGATATCAGCACATGACTGCCTACTGCTGCACAGTATATCAGTGCAGGTGAGGTGTATCTGGTGCCTACGGTGGAGTCTTGCTTGGACTCAGGGAGACCCATATTTGCTTATTGGTTAGTGGCCTTTGGTAACACTCTCTGGCATTCCAGAGGCCATCTGTACACTTGCATGTGTGGTCTCAATACATCCCTTCCCATGTTAACGTCAGGTCTTCGGCAGCAGGGTTCTTATGCCTCTCCTCCTGTAGGTATCCCAACTTAGAGGCAAGGAGCCCTACCTTTTGTGGGGCCTTGGATCCCCTGGCCAACATCACCTGGTAGAAAATCCATTGCTGATGTCAGAGCTCCTGTATTAATATATTTTGCTGAGGCATAGCCCTAGGACTTTAGTATTATATTGTGTTCTGAACAGAGATAATCCTTTCAACAGTTCCCATGTCTATAGTCAATTAAAGAAAGCAGTTTTACCGGTTTTATAAAGAATCACTGCTACAATATTGTCTCCAATTTACAGTTGGGAGCGACCTCATCATTGTCATATTTCTCCTTTGTTCTATGGGGGAAGGCAAGGAAGTCTTCTCATATTAAGAACCTTTGCTGGCACCAGAAGGTAAGTTTCTTCATTAGGACTCATTATAACTAGTTGTTACATGTAGGATCCACAGAGGGGTTCGATGTTTATGCAATCTGAGGCTTTCTTCCTTTCAATGTTCGACGTCGGCCTTTCCGTTGCCACTTTTGGTACATCCTACTCCAATGCAAACTGTAATCTTTTCTTCTCAGCCTTAAGTTGGTGACGTTTTGTTCCTGTTGGAACAAACAAATCTTTTCCCATAGTTAGTTTTAAGATTTGAATTGCAGGGTTTGATGAAAAGGTTTCTGTTCTTTCTGTATCCCCCCCCTTTTTTTTTTAGCGTATGATCTCCAGAAAGATAGTTGTATTATACATGACATAGAGGAGGTAACAGAGGGGGGCCCTAAGATTTCATCAAATTCACCCATGTTGTTTGGGTGACTATATATGATTAACTTTGGGAAGCAAACTTAATTTTACGTAAATCATCTTAAAGAGAATGCTACAAGGTGATACTGTACAACAGAGAAAATTATAAGAACATTGTATGGTCAATCCCAAGTTTTCTCTACAGATTTATGTAAAGCAAATGGTGGGCAACAGCGAATTATATCTCCATTTAAATTCAGATGCATTACCATTTTTATACAGATTCTGTAAACCAATTGTTTAATATACACATTGTTTACTTTTACTAAGTCCAAAACACACATGTGTCCTGTAGACAGTGTCTAGGCGAAACTGGGTACTTGCTGACTCACGTCAATTAAATATGCCTTAATCGAATATACACCCGTGTCCCTCTCCCACCCATCCCCCCTTCCAATTCACCATTCAGTCCATTTTCTGATGCAGTCTTTCTGTTGTTGCTTTTACTATGCCTCCCTCTCCTGAGAAATATTTATGTCTGGGTTTTGGTACTAGAATCCACATATGAGGGACACCATTTGTCGTTGTGTTTTTCTGGGACTGTGTTACTTCACTTAACATAATGTCTTCCGCTCCATCCATTTACTGCAAATTTCATGATGTTGTCCCTCTTTACTGCTGCATAGTATTGCCATTGTATGACATGTACCACATTTTCTTCTATCCACTCGTCAGTTGAAGGGCCACCTGGGCTGGTTCCAGCTTTTTGCTATTGTGAACAGAGCTGCAATAAACATAGCCGTGCATGTATCTTGGCAGTAAGTTGTGTCTTGTGGGTATATACCCAGGAGTGGTATGACTGGGTCAAATGGAAGGCTCATTTTGAGTCTTCTAAGGTTCTCCACACTGCTTTCATAGTGGCTGTACAAGTTTACATTCCCACCAGCAATGGATGAGTGTCCCCTTTCCCCACAACCTCTCCAGCACTTGGTGTCATTCATGTCTGACCTAGCCAGTCTTATTGGAGTAGGATGTATCTCAGAGTGGTTTTTAATTTGCATTTCCTTAAATTATCAGAGAGTGTTGAACACTTCTTAAGATGTTTTCTCGGCCATCTCTAACTCCTCCTCTGTGAAGTCTCTATTCAGATCTTTGCTCCATCTTTTGAATGATTCATTTGTTTCTTTCTTCTTTATTTTTGATAGTTGTATTATACTCTGGAAATTAATGCTTTGTCAGATGTATCTGCTGTGAAGGTTTCCTCCCACTCTGTGGGTCTTCTCCTCACTTCCTTTATTGCTTCCTTTGATGTACAGAAGCTTTTGAGTTTAATGAGGCCCATTTGTCAATTGTCGATCTTATTTCTTGTGCAGCTGCTGTCTGGTTTAGAAGTCTTTTCCTACACCTATGTCTTGGTAGTCTGCTGCCAAGCTCTCTTCTATCACCTCCAGATGTTGGGTTTCACGTTGAGGTCTTTGGTCCATCTGGAGTTGACCTTTGTACAAGGTGAGAGGTAGGGTTTTACCTGGCCTGGCGCGTTATGGCGTCTCCCCTGCGACCCCGGTTCCCGCCCACAAGTCCAGCCGGGACCAGAGCAGAGGGAAACGCGACCCTGCTCACCCGAGCGCGGTCCCTCTGGGCCGGGGACCCCGTAGACGGGTTCACAGCGAGACCCTCTCCCAGCTGCCCCCCGCCAGACCCCGCCTAGAGCTGAGGAGCTGTTTACCTGGCCTGGCGCGTTATGGCGTCTGCAAGATACTTTTTATAAACTCCATAATAACCACAATGTGTAGAAAATAAATATTGTTTTTAAAAGGAATTGAAGTGTACTACTTAAAAAAAAATCATCAAATCACAGAAGACATAAGGACTAAAGGAACAGCAAAACAAAACAAAACAAAACAAAAAATTAACCACATGACAATAGTAGATCCTTACTTGTTAATAATTACTTTAAATGTAAATGAGTTATTTTCCCAAAAAAAAAGACACAGAAGGAAAAACAAGAATTCATACTATGCTGCCTGAAACACACATTTTCATCTTCAGAATACACATAGGCTAAATTAAAGGATTGGAAAAAGACAAAAACAGTAACCAGAAGAGAGCAGTGGGAAATTTACTCGAACAAAATAGACTTTAAATCAAAAGGAGCCATTAGAGGAAAAGGAGATCATTATGAGAATGAATCACTTCATTAAGAGGATACAATAAATGCAAATCTCACAACCCAAGATCAGACCATCTAAATATATAAAATAAATATTAATAGAACTGAAAGGAGAAACATGTAACAATGTAACAAAAAAAAAGGAAGCCTTACTACCCATTTTTTATATTGAATAGATCCAAACAAAAATCAATGCAAGAGTTTTAGATTTTAAGCACATATTAGACTAAATAGCACAAATAAGCATATAAAGAATGTTTCATCAAACACTAACATTCGTTTCTAGTGCAGATGGAATATTCTTCAGTATGAGTAAAATATTAAGCCATGAAATAAACTTGAACAAATGATTAAAGATTTGGATTCCATAATATAACTTATCTGACCATAGCAGCATAAAACAAATATTGATGACTACAGGAAAATTGGACAATTAAGAAGAATGGGAATCAAACAACATTTTCATAAACAAACAACAGTTCAAGGAAGAAATCACAAAGCCAGTCCAAAAATATTGAGAATAATAAATATGGATCTACAACATACCAAATTTATAAGATGCAGCAAACAAACAAAAAGCTTATAATGGTACTCAATCAAGAAAAATCAAAGATCTTATATAAATTACTGAAAATTACATCTCAAAGAATGAGCACAAAACAGAGAGAAGAAATTAGGCACGAAGATACCATAAAGAAGGAAACAAACAACAGCAACAAAAACAAAATGAAATAGATACTAGAAAACCTGTAGAAATTAATGAAACAGATTTTTCTAAAAATAAACAAAACTTATTAATCTTTAATGATGTGACTAAAGAGACCAGCCTCAAGCAAATAAAAGTAGAAATGAAAAATCATTAAAATTCACCCAAGAACACTACAGAATCATAAGAACATTGTGAATATGTAAAAATATTGGATAATAGTCCTGAGGCACAGGCAGGAGGCTGTAAGTCACTCAGGCAGGTACTTTTTGGGGTGGACTGTCTCAGGGGCAGCTGGAAGAGGGTCTCGACTCTGAGCCCTCTTGCGGGGGGTTCCCGTCTGGGTGGGACCACGCTTTGCCTTTGCAGTGTGACCAGAGGGTCGGCTTTGGGTTTGGTCTGGTCCCTCTGCAGCTTTGTGCCAGTCAGCTCCTGAGGCGCAGGCAGGAGGCCATAAGTCACTCAGGCAGGTACCAGGGGGCGAGCTAGGTCAGGCATGTACACAATGGAGTTCTATGCAGTGGTAAAGAGGGACAACATCATGAAATTTGCAGGTAAATGGATGGAGCTAGAAGACATTATGTTAAGTGAAGTAACACAGTCCCAGAAAAACAAACAACAAATGGTGTCCCTCATATGTGGATGCTAGTGCCAATAACCCAGTTATAAACAGTTCCAGGGGAATCTGAGACCCTCTTCTGACCTCCACAGCATTGCACCACATGGGTGCACAAACCTGCGTGCAGACAGTACATTGATACACATACAGAAATAAATAATAAAATTTTAAAAAAGAAAATCTTTAAAAAATTAAATAAATAAATAAATATTTCTTGAGGAGAGGGATGCATATTAAAAGAACAACAACAGAAAGACTGCATCAGAAAAGTGACTGAAATGGTGAATCAGGAAGGGTGGGAGTGGTGGGAGAGGGACACAGGTGTATATTAAATTAATGCATATTTAATTGATGTGAGTTCAACAAGTATCCAGTTTTGCCAAGACTCTGTCTACAGGTTACATGGTGTTTTAGGACTTAGTAAAAGTAAATATGTGTATATTAAACAACATTGGTTTAAAGGCTCTGTTAAAAACGGTAATGTATCTGAGTTAAATGGAGATATAAATTGCTGCTGTCCACATTTGTTTTACTTAAAATCTGTATAACAATAACTTTGGGATTGGCACATACAAATGTTCTCTATAATTTTTCTGTTGTACACTATCACCTTGTAGCATTCTCTTTCACCTATAGGATGATTTAACTTAAAAATTAAGTTTGCTTCCCGAGTTAATCACATACAGTCACCCTAAACAGCATGGATGAATTTGATGAAATCTGTGCCTTGATTCCGCCCTATAGGTATGTATAATACAACTGCCTTCTGGAGACTCATGGGTCAAAAAACAAAAACCTAAAATAAAAAAGGGGGTTACAGATAGATATGAAACCTTTTTGTCAAAAACCTTGCAATTCAAATCTTAAAACTAACTACGGGAAAAGATTTGTATGTTCCAACAGGTCAAAATGTCACTATCTTAATGGCTGAGAAAGAAAAGATACAGCTTTGCATTGTGAAGTATGTACCAGAAAATGCCAACAGAAAGGTTGGCCCGTCTGAGCATTGAAAGGAAGAAAAGCCTTAGATTGCTACAAACATCAAACCCCTCTGTGGATCCTTCTTGTAACAACTATTTATAACGAGTCCTAACGAAACTTACCTTCTAGGTGCCGCAAAGGTTTTAATATGAGAGACTTTCTTACCTCCCCCCCCATAGAACAAGGAGAAATATGGTGATGATGAGGTCACTCTCCAACTAAATTGGAGCCAACTGTTATAGAGGTAATCTCTTATAAAACAAGTAAAACTGCCTTCTTGAATTGACTAATAGACATAGGAACTGTGAAAAGGATTATTCTCTATTCAGAACCAAATATAATACTAAAGTCTCCTTAAGCTATGCACTTAAGCAAAATATATTAATACAGGAGCTCTGACATCAGCAATGGATTATTCTACCAAGGAGATGTTGGCCAGGGGATCCAAGCCCCCACAAAAGGTAAAGGCTCCTTGCCTCTAAACTGGGATACCTGCAAGAAGAGAGG